>PVIU01001792.1:0-197645 GCA_004026605.1 Ondatra zibethicus
ATACATACATGTACACACCACGCCATACACATATATACGTACCCACACCCATACCACACACACATACACACACACTATACCCCCTACATACACACCACACATACATACACATACATACACACCCACACCCATACCACACACACACGTACACACACTCTACCCCCCACATACACACACACCACACATACATACATGAACACACCACAACATACACATACATACACACCCACATCCATACCACACACACATATACACATACCACACCATACCCCCATATCTATATATCTATATATCTTACACCACATACACACATACATATACACACACCACACCAAACACACACATACACACACCACACACATACACATACACACCACACACACACACACACACATACACACACCACACACACACACACACACACACACACATATACACACAGAGCAGGGGTGGGCTAGGGTAAACACTGGCAGTTGAACTCATGCTTGTGGGGACAGGAATACCATGTGGCGTGTTGGAAGAGATGCTGGGCGAGAGACCAGAAGCCTGATACCTGGTTTGGCTCACTCAAACAATACAAGGGCTGATCCCATCATTCTACGCTACAGTTGTCTCATCTGGACAATGGGAACATGTGGACCTGCCGCGCCCTTTCCCCACCTCCCAGTGCTGTCACAGTGGGGGCATGTCTCCAAAGGTGTTTTGAAAGCCCCTGTGCGCTGTGCATGAGCGAGGCTTAGCATTCAAATCTGCAGACTCTGCAGGCTGGAGCAATGCCCCCTTCCTGGTAATTATTCAGTAATTATTCGCATAAGAAGGATTTCATTGTTATGCTTCATGTATTTGTCTCAGTTGATGGCCTTTTAATAGTGGCATTGAGTTTGTGTACAGAAAGGTTATTCATTTTAAGATTTCTGGGCCTTAATTGTTATTTGTTTTGCTTGGTTTCAGCGTGCTATAAATTAGTGATATCGACAGAACATATTTGTCTTGGCACTGTGGCACATTGTCTGTGGTGAGCACTGTTTGGCCTGGCACTGGCCTGGATTTCCCCATCTGTTTCTGGTGTTTACATTGTTAAAGATCCGACAGACACACAGGACATGGCCACATGCAGAGAGGGAACTTTTTTCCACTCCGGTGCATCAAACAAGGTCTGAGCCTGTAATAAGCACAGCCCTAAATTACACTTGGGCTTGCTCATGGCCAGGCCCAGCCCCAGCCATGAGACTGATTGCTTAGCCCTGGTGGTGTAGGAGGGTCTGGATATTCACTCCCAGGACTGCTTCTGGCTGGCCTGGCGGCTTGCTCTCCACAAGCTCGTTTTTGCCTTGTATTTGCAAAGGGGGAATGACACAGACAGCGTGCCAAGAAGCTTTCTAGACAGCTGAGGACAAGGACAAGATGCGACATGAGTCCCCAAGAAATTTTGGGGCCATGTCCTTGGGGCCAGGGACCTCCGAGGGCCAGTGTTTTCTGTCAACTCTGCTTCTGCCCCAGCTTTCTGTAGAGACTAGGGAAAAGATATTTCTTTAGCTGGCTTGATCCTAACTCCTAAGTGACTCTGCCATGTAGTCACCCAAGGCTGCTAGTGAGTGTCCACATCACCTTATGAGAAGGGGATCTGGAGTTTACATCATTATACCTTGAGGTCATAGGGACAGGAAGAAGGAGGAGGGATGACATGGGCCTGAAACGGCATTGGGAGCCTTGGCAAATTCAGGCCAGGGAGAGTGTCTCAAAAGCAAAGTGTAAGGTGGCTGAGTTGTGATCTGGTTTCCACTTACACATGTGCACACGCACTATTTCCCATGCACCCTCCTAACATGCCTCCTTGCCTACATGCGAAATCCCCAATGCATCCCCTGAATGCATCCCCCACCCACCATGGCGCCATATTTGCGGTGTTTGGGCAACAGGATGGCCGATTCTGTGGAATGATGGAATGTTGCAGGCTTGCTCAAGTATCTGTTGGCTGCCCACAGAAAAATGTTTCAACCCGATTCCAGGCCAGAGTACTCTCTTAAACCACCCCCTCCCTTGATTCTCCACATTGCAGTTAAGATGAGCTTCCTAGAACATTTGCAGAAGGCTGATATATGTAAGATACTCACTGGAGTTTTCTCTCAAACCCTAACCCCAGGTGTGTCTTTAAAGATTGCAGCCAGTCCTGCTCAGTCCCAGGGAGGCTGAAGCTTCCTGGAAAGGAGATAAGAGTTGGCTGAAATTGAGAAAGCTGAGGGATCAAGGAGAGGGGAGGAGTGGTGTGGGACAATTCTGTATTCTGTCAATTATGTTTTAAATAAACGCTGGCTAGTAGCTAGGCAGGAAGTATAGGCAGGACAACCAGACAGGAAGTAGAGACAGGAAATGAGAACAGGAGTATTCTGGGAAGAAGGGAGCTCTTTCCCCAGTCCTGTGCAGACACCGAAGAAGCAGGATGTGACTTGCCCCACTGAAAAAGGTGCTGAGCCACATGGCTAACACAGATAAGAATAATGGGCTAATATAAGTTACAAGAGTTAATAAGAAGCCTGAGCTAATGGGTCAATCAGTTTATCATTAATATAGACTCTCTGTGGGATTTTCTTTGGGATTTACGGACTGTGGGAATTGGGCAGGACAGAAACCCCAGCAAGCAGGCCCTCATGTTACAAAGGAGAAAGGGAATGGGGTCTAGCTTGCTCATAGTCCTTTAGGGGACAGTTACCCCCAATTGCCACTGTAAAACCCAGCTTAGACATGGCCTTGGAAACTCATCCTGATTCCCCTTTCCTGGAGGTTATCAGTCTTTCTGTGAATACCTGTCACATGCTCTGCGACAGTTGCCACTGGAGACCAGTTTTCTGGTAACATGCTTCCTCTTCCAGGAATACTGTCTTATTGCTCTTTTTGGTCATGGTCTCTGGTGGCGCGCTGGACATATAGGCAGTTGACAATGTTTGTCGAGTAACTGCTGCCCCTGTGGTTTCTCTTCTTTGGACTGGCCCCTGTGCCGTGCTGCTCCATGTTTGGCTGAGACTCCTTCACTCACCTGTCTTCTGAGGGGGCAAAGTCGATGATCTTCACAGCACTTCCAGTGTGAGAACCCTAGGAAAGGAGAATGCAGGACCGTGACTGTCTAAATATGGCTTCCCCTCTATGCCATCCCCCTATCCCCAGTAGCTATCGCTATTATAGTCAGGGTGGTATGGTCAGGAAAAAGTATATACAAACTGTGAGAACCTTCTCTTTTAAAGTAGGCTTCTTCTAGAAATGCCAATCTAAGCAAGTGCCAACACCATCCATTCAGTTGGTGAGATATAAGCCTAGGACCATTTTTTGACACTCTGTATGTCTTTATCACAGTCTCCTTCTGGTCCATATCTGACCCAGAAAGGTTTTGAACATCTAGCTCTTAAGCTCAATGTAACCTCTGGCTCCAGCTGAGGTTCCAGGCCCCCAGCATGGCCGCTTCTGATTACTGTAGAACAAGGTCTATGCAAAGCAAACCACTTCATCAGATCAGCTGCACCTGCTTTGGAGACCATTGGAGGCAGGTTTGTTGAGTTCTGACGTGCCCTCATAGAAGGAGAGGGTGGAGCCATTGAACCCTCGCCTCGTAGTTCAGGCACTCCTCCTGGTTACATGCATGCAGGTCTGCCCTGATTGCATGTGGCTGGGGGCTGGGGGAGGGGTCCTGAGAGGAGCTAGGGTACACAGGCTGGGGAAGATCAGCTGAGCGGGAGTGACATCTATGCCGCTATGGGGATGCCATCATCTCTGTACTGTGACAACTGTCTGGTGCGACTGCTTTGGCATCACCGTGGGTTTACCAGCAACCCTTCACCTGTGCTCTGCAGGTAAGCACAGTGGACTTGCTGGTTTCCCAAGGAGAGCGTCATCTGAATGGTACTATGGTCTGGGAGCTTAGGAGGAGGGGTAGACATAGTTTAACTCTTCCCAGGGAGGGAATTCTCATAGCATGCCATCTCTCCTTGGCTTCTACCCTTTGCCAATGCTCCTAGTCTACTCATTCTTTCTTTTCTTTTTCTCGGGAGGATGTCATGTTGGAACTACAGTTATCTTGAAATTCAAGTCTTGTGATTCCCCCGCCTCCCAAAAACCTTTTAATGGTTTCCTGTTCTTAGGGATAAGATAAACATCCAGGTGTGACCTGTGATGACCCCTCACCTCTTTAACCTCTTCTTACACTAGATCCGTCTCTCCTTCACCTTGTTTTGCCAGTCACTCTGGCTGTCTGATCCTTTCACTACATGCTGCTGTCACAGGGTCACAGGGCTTGTGTACATGGCTATCCTAACGGTTGCCATTATACAGTGGACAATTTAATGAACAGCTGTTTCTTTAATACTGCTAGACTGAGGAAGCTGGGGATCCTGTGAACGTCTGCTCGCCATTGTGTTCCTGTGCCTTGTATGGCTCTCAAGTACTGGTTGACTAGATTGATAAAGGCACGGAGGGCAGGTATAGATGTAGCTTGGCCAGCATTCGAATGCTCACTCCAATGGACCACAGCCATTTTTCGATACTGCCTGGGGACTGCCACCATGTAATAAGTCATTTCGCTTGGGCAACTCTGTCCTGTGCATTTTATTAATTGAAATGTTAATGCTTGAAATGGAAGCAGGATTTGCTCCACTGTAAAAGGATCCATATGTCCTTAAGCATTAGTTCTGATACCATGATGAACGGCTCTGACTCTGCTAACAAACGATCATTAATTTTAATTCCTATGTCTGACATCTGTTCCTGATCTTTGTCCTTTCAGGAGTAATTAAAATAACTGTAAATATACAACCCGTCACTGGGCGTCACGGGCTGATTTGCCGTGCTGAAACCCTTTTCCAGGCAGCGGCTGTCATTCTTGGGGGCAGGATCCATTTTGGCCAGGTACTCTCCATCAGTGTGGGGAGAAGGAACCCTGTGTGAATGGCGGAAGTGGCGTTGGTCTATGTGGCACGTGTCCCTCAAAGAGATGATGACTCAGGTATGGATTTTGCTCTGCGCGGGTGAACCGGTTTCCCAAAGGGATGACTCAGGTATGGATTTTGCTCTGCGCGGGCGAACCGGTTTCCCAAAGGGCAGTTCTACTGAGTTGCGGGCCATGTTTGTATAAAGACACCCACTCAGAAGATGGTGGGATTTCCAGGAGCTAGAGTCTTCTTTTCACTAGTACTTCTAGGAGTCTAAGCAATTCCCACAAGAAGAAAATGTTCTCCGAGTTGGTAAAAGTCAAAGATTTACCCAATCTGAAGAAAAATCAGATGATCCTGCTCACAGTTGGAAGGGCTACACATCAATGTGACTTCGAAAGAGAAGGTACGTGGATTCCCACTAAAGTGACGGACAGAGCTCATTTCCCAAGGGGAAGCTTTAGCACTGCCGAGGAACTGGACACCAAGAGTAAGGAAGAGGACATAGGAGGGGTTGTGTCACCATTCTCTGCTGCCTGAGCTCTGCCCAAATGCTTAGATTTCATACCTTTCTAGGGCCTGTCACAGTAACAAGAGGGCCACCAGTCAGCATCTGGATCGCTGACAGATGTGGGGCCAAGGTTGTCCCTGGGCTGTTTTAGGCTGAATGATGGCAAACCCATGAAGGGCTGGCTGTGGCAATGTCCACAGGAATCACAACAAAAAGCCACTCCTTCATTCCACCTCTGGGATCTCTTTGCGAGGACTGGGGGAGGGACAGGCGGCACGGTGGATGAAATAACGCTTTTACCATGCTGGGGAAGCAATGCAAGTGAAGTGTTTTCCATATACCTACGTCTGAACGGTTACAGGGGCATTTTACTGTAATAGGACCCATGATCTCAGAAACCAGGTTTTTGTCCTGAGGCTAGTATGCTTTTACAGCCACATCAAATCAGCGGAACATATGAACCTGTGACGACTCTGTTTCTCAGATCTGTCGTGTTTGTGAAACCGATTTATGCTCTCGGCACAGGTTCGGCTGTGAGGTTATATCAGGGGCTAAAAAAAGGGCGCTGTGCATTCTCCCTCTTTCATTCTCTTCTTTCTCTGCTTTATTCCACACTCAGCCTTCCTCTGACTCTTCCCACCCATAAAGGAAGGGTTTCAGAGGCCTAGAGACACGGCTTAGTGATTAAGAGTGCTTGCTGCTCTTGCAGAAGACCCGAGCTTGATTCCCAGCACCCATATCAGGCAGCTCCTGCTTTAGGGGCATCTGATACCCACTTCTGGTCTCCCGGGGCACAATTGTGCATATGCATGTAGAAACACACATAAAGATAAGACAAATACTTAAAAAAAGCAAAGAATTTTCTGGGGATCTATTTTTGTCTTTGAACACAGGAGAGTGAGCACTGTGATACCAATCCTGGGGACAGGGGCCGTGGAACCTCCATCCCCCCTCCCTTGGCCGTTCACTCTCTCCATGCTTAAGAGGGATGATGTGGTAACAGGGGTGGTTGGAATGGCTCCCTGAGCAAGAGGGTGTTAAGACAGGATGCATAAGTTTGCTGTGGATGACTCAATTTGACTGCTAAGAAGGCAAAAATCATCTTTCTTTTCTTTTCTTTTCTTTTCCTTTCTTTCTTTCTTCCTCTTTTTGAGACAAGATCTTACTATGAACCCCAGGTTCACCTGCAACTTGTTATGTAGACCAGGCTGGCCTGAAACTTGTTATATAGAACAGGGAGAGGCCTTCTGAATGCTGGGATTAAAGGTGTGCAACACCCTGCCAGGCCTCTTCAGTATTCTTCCTTAATTTCTTTTCCTCTCTTTCTCTCTCTTTCTTTCCTTTCTCCCTCCCTCCCTCCCTCCCTCCCTTCCTTTCTTTTTTTGATAACGTCTATGTAGCTCAGGCTGGCCTGGGACTCACAAGCCTCCTGCCTCAGCCTGAGTGCTAGCACTGTAGGTGTGCACCACCACATTCTGCTACAACTTCCAAGTACTGAATGCAGAAATTGTCTAACTGTCCTGGATGTAAACTGGCTATTCCTGAGCTGGCAATTCACTCGTTAGCATTCTTCCAAGGCGTGGCTTCCTCCATTGAGACCTTGCAAATCTTTAATCCAAATATTTAGAGCTTTTTCCTTGGGCATCTCTAGATATGCTATGTTTGATGGGAAGAGATAATTATTTCTGACCTTTGGATCAATCTAACTTGAATTTTAATCTTTCTCCAATGCTATCACCTTTTAGTAGACAAGGCACATTTTTTAAAGTAGTTAGGAGGAAATAAAATCTTCTATGTAGGAAGATGGATGGCCAGGTGGGCAAGTAACTCTTTCTCTTCACAAATATTTACAGAGTATATTTAGCTATATGTTCTAGAAAAAGACAAATAATTTCTCTAAGGAAGGTCAGGTGGGAGGGAAACGGGGCTCTGGAACCATCTACTGATGCCATTCTCCTAGATACTTTCCTGTGCAATATCAACATATAAAAAAAGACCCTCATATTATCCTTGCTATTTTCTTGTTAACTGCCTGTTGTCACTTTGTATTATTCTGTGGTGATGTCTGTGAAAATAAACACAAATCTACACATTAGTTTTTCAAAAGGCCACATAGACTATTTGATGGATGCATATTAATTGATCTGAGTTGTTGGTACACATTCAAATTGTTTCCAGATTTCACTGTGATAAATGACTCTGGGACAAACATGGTTTTATACCTTTAAAACTCTTCCCAGTTATGCTTCACAGAGTGAATCTTAGACCTTCTGGATCAAAAGTGACCACCTGGTATATGTGGATACATGCCTGTTCCAAAATCCAAACGAAACGTCTTTCCAAATTCAGCTTACCTCGTCTTTATAGCTGAGGTGGCACTTCCAAGATTTTGTAATGTTGTGGCTTCACTGAAGCTGAGTGAGATCCAGAAAGGTGACAGACCATTTAACAGCAGCAGACATCGAGTGTTAGGCATCTGTGCTGGCTAGTTTGTATGTCATCTTGACACAAGCTAAATTCATCTGGGAAGAGAGACTCGTAATTGAGAAAGTGCCTCAGTTGGATTGTCCTGTGAGTATGTCTGTGGGGCGTTTTCTTGATTGATGATTGATGTAGGAGGTGTGCTATCCCTGGATAGGTAGTCTGGGGCTATATAAGAAAGTGGGTTAAGCCAGCTAGTCAGCAGCACCCCTCCATGGCCTCTGCATCAGTTCCTGCCTCCAGGTTACTGTTTTGAGTTCCCAATCTGGATCTTCCCTGATGATGGGCTATCCAAACGTTAAAATGAGGTAAGCCCTTTCTTCTCCAAATTAATTTTGATCATGACCAGCAATAGAAACCCTAACTGAGACAGCATTGTTCTCCAGATTCTTCTGTTTTGCTAGTCCTTCATATTACTGAGCTACATTCTTTTGGGTCTCTTTTACCTCCTTTTTAAAATATAGAATGCTTCCTCTTCAATTTGGAACCTCTTTGCTCACTTGATCTTCCTTCCTTCTTTCCTTCCTCCCTTCCTTCCTTCCTTCCTTCCTTCCTTCCTTCCTTCCTTCCTTCCTTCCTTCCTTCCTTCCATGCTAAGTCCTACCAGGTGATTCTCTTTTCTCAGCTTAGATGTTTAGAGGGGAATAAAATAGACTTACTCCGCCGAGAGCCAGAGATCATGTATGTATGTATGTATGTATGTATGTATGTATGTATGTATGTATGTATCTATCTATCTATCTATCTATCTATCTATCTATCTATCTATCTATCTTTTATCCATCCATCAATCTATCTGTCTGTCTGTCTATCTATCATTTATCCATCCATCAAATCTCTCTCTCTCTCTGTCCGTCCGTCCATCCATCCATCTATCTTACCTACATACCCACCTATTGAGGTAGAAAGGGAGAAAGGTAATGAGAGTCTGAGATCTAGTTCCTTGTCCCAGATTTCCACTACATTGTTTTGTATGCTCTTGCTTTGTAGTAGATGTTCATTCTGGACACAACAAGACCCTTAAAACTACTTGTTAAGATTTACTTAATTTTATGTGTATAAGTGTTTTGTCTGTATGCTTGTATGCCACTACATGCATGCCTAGTGTCCTCAAAGGACAGAAGAGGGTAGAGTTACATTAATGGTTATGATCAGCCATGTGAGTGCTGGGAACCAAAGCTGGACTTCTAAAAGAGTAACAAGTTATCTTAACTGGTGAGCCATCTCTCTGTCCCTTTTTAAAAACTATTCTTAACGGGATAGGTTAAACAGAGATAGAGGAAGAATATGTCAAGAGAAATGAGGAGAGGTTAGAGAGCTTGCTAGAGATGCCAGAAAACTCCTTTCTGATTGAAAAGATTTTGCTATCCTGGGAGTTTCCCTGCTTCCTCAGAGGGAGTGATGCTGATTTAACATTCGGGAATCGAAGGATCCCTGAAAGTTCAATACAAACGTTTGTTCTTCTCTGTGTCTATACAGAATCGGGAAGCCAACAGCTGTGTTCCTGAGATTAATGTGGTAGACTCCTGTAGTGGGGAATGACTTCAGCCAGCATAATAATCAGACCAAATCAAACATCCTCCGTGTAGTTCATTGACATGAAATTGACTATGATGAGAGAGAGAGAAAAAGGCAACCCAACAATAAAACCCGCATCAATTTACTCAGGCCGTGGCTAACCTGGCTCCCTTGAATGTTACTCAGATATGAAATGCTTGCATTTCTTAAGTAGATTTCCCTTTTATTGTGCTTCCTAACAAGTTCTGCTTCCTTTTAAAATTTGAATAAATATCGACTTTTTATTGCTGTGGTTGATGAATAACTTGGGACACAGGTTTCTCTCATTCTGAGTTTTAAACCTGCTATTGTACTTCCTAGCCTAAGGAGAAATTGATTTCAGAAAGACAGCAGTTGTGGCTCTGTTGAGCGGCTTTCATGTCCCAATGATAGTGTAGTAGTCAATGAGGACATTAGAATAAGCATCATGGGTATCAATAGTGTTTTTAATAGCTATTAGAGTTATCGGGTTTTATAATGCCCTTTGTGGTTATGCAGGAGTGAGCAGAAAAGAGGCGGCTCTGGCAATGTGCACTAAGAAGGCTTATTGAACCGGCTCTGGAGGCACGTGTCTGTAATCCTAGCAGGTATGAGACTGAGGCAGGGGATCGTGAGTTCCACGCCAGTCTGGACTATATAGTTGAGATGACATTTTGTGAGGAACAAACAGGAAGAAAGGCATATTGAGCTGAAGATGTA
Source organism: Ondatra zibethicus (assembly GCA_004026605.1). Lineage (NCBI taxonomy): Eukaryota > Metazoa > Chordata > Mammalia > Rodentia > Cricetidae > Ondatra > Ondatra zibethicus. The sequence continues at coordinate 10,165 of PVIU01001792.1, forward strand.
CCTTAGTTGGTAGCATGCTTACCCATCATGCCTGAGGCATTGGGTTCTACCCTCAGCACTGCATATACCGGGCATGATGGTGCATGTCTGTTATCTTAACACTTAAGGATTAGAGGCAGAAGGATCAAGAGTTCAGGTCATCTTTGGATATGTAGAAAGTTGTGGCCAGCCTGGGCTACATGAGGCCCTTGCATATTGAGTGTTGGAGCACAGTGGTAGATCACCTGGGAGTGCTTGTCTGTTATGTGTGAGGCCCTGTGAGTGAGTGTGAATGTGTGTGTGCGCGCACGCATGAGTGTGTGTGCGTGTGAGAGAGAGAGAGGGTACATGTGTGCCATGACACCCGTGTGCACGTCAGAGTGTGAGCCCTCACCTCCTACCTTGTTTCCAGACAGGTACCTTTCAGTTCACCATCTTGTCTGTGCACCAGGCCAGCTGTCCCATAAGCTTCCAGGGGTTTTCCTGTCTCCACCTTCCAGCTTGCTGTCAGGACACTGGGGGGACATGTGTTCACTACTGTGCCTGGCTCTGTGTGAGGTCTAGGGATGGACTTAGGTCCTCATGCTTGTGTGGCAAGTGCTTTGCCCATGGAGCCATCTCCTTAGCCCCTCTCATGTCTGAGTTTTTAACCTAGGGTCAAAATTCGAGTGCAGAGATCTTAGGCACCCTGAAGATAATGAGACAGATGGACTGTAAAGTCCACTTGAAGACTTAAATTGTTTTGAGACCCAGAGATTTTTTTTAAATTTGTTTCATATACTGTCACCATCATCATTGTCATCATCACCACCATCTCCTCATCCTCCTTATCTTCCTCCTACTCCTCTTCCTCTACAGTGTTGGGGTTAGGGAGAAACTCCACCTCAAGGCCACATTCTGGGATTCAGAAAGCCTTCACAGGAAGCGTGTTTGTGACCCACCAGAGCCTGTGACCTCCATGTTACCTTCCAGGCTGACCTTGTGGGTTACACAGCCCCAGTCACAAGGATCTCAGAAAAGGTGTTACAAACTTCCTTCTTTTGTCTCATGTCCTGGTTGTTAAAAGTCAGCACAAATTTCAGTCGCATTGAGAGAGCAGCTTGGGGGGTAATTTGGATCTTCAAAGAGCACTCCTCTGGCTCCTTGAAAAAGTTGTGTTAAAGCAATTAAATGTTATTTGGAGGAAAGAAAGAATGCAGGCTGACTACTGAATAACAGAATAGCATTAACAAAGCAAAACAATCCTTAGCCTGGATCAAAGCCAGAGAGGCATAGAGCTTGTGCTGGGGATAAGGGGAGAAGGGAAGAAAGGGGAGCGTTAGAATGGCTTCTGCTCAATTAAAGACATGGCTGTGCAATTTGGGGATAACGTTCTGAATGCTGAACAATGGCTGAGAACAGACTCATGAACGGTCCCGTGAGAGCTCACGAAGCAAGAAACTCTGGATTCCACATGTCTGTTCAGAAAGAGAGCAGGGAGAGCCAGGGAACAAAACAAACGAATGGACATGATTGTTTGCCATTCAGGGGAGCTGCAGAAAGCTCAGCATATGGTGTGTGGAGATTCCAGAGCGCACTAGAGATCTCTTCAGAATGGTTATTCTCATTCCAGAGATCTGGGAGCCAGATGACAATGGGCCTGGCCAGGCAGGATGTGAAATGCGCTTCACTGTTTTGTCACTGAGCAGTGTTTCTCAGTTTTACCACCTGAGTTGTTTGCTAAATTTGGTCCCCAAAGGCTTTGATTTGTTTCCTCAAATCCCAGGTCTCTTCCACAAACAGCAATGACGAATCATTACTTGAGATGTAAGAGTTCAGGGCTAAGCTAGCCTGGCAGCTGGGACAAACAGGCAGCTCCTTCTCACTACAAGAACTACTGACGATGTTTTGAAAACCTGCTGCAGATTTCAGAAAGAATTTACCCAAATGGGAGTCCTGAGTGGCATTGGGAAGAAGCGCATGGCACCCCCATGGACCAGTGGGGGCCATGGTTCTTAATGTTCTATTTTTGGAGGTGTGGTATGAGTCAACCTCAGGTGTTATTCCTAAGGTATCAAGATTCCATCTTGATTATTATTATTATATTTTATTTTAGACAGAATCTCTCACTGGCTTGCCACAGAGTCCCACCCAGGGACCTATGTCTGTTTTGGAATTATAAGACAGCTTTACCATACCTGGATTTTTTTTTCTGAGACAGGGTTTCTCTGTAGCTTTGGAGCCTGTCCTGGAACTAGCTCTTGTAGACCAGGCTGGTCTCGAACTCACAGAGATCCACCTGCCTCTGCCCCCCGAGTGCTAGGATTAAAGGTGTGCGCCACCACCGCCCGGTCCATACCTGGCTTTTTTATGTGAGTTCAAAGGATTTAACTCAGATCTGCATGCATGTATAGCAACTGGTATACCAACTGAGTCATTTCGCCAATATTTCCATGTTTATTTACTGTGTGTGTGTGTGAGCACCTATGTGCATGTGTGCATGCATGTGCTATGACACAGGTACCAATGTCAGAGGACAACCTGTAGGTGTCAGTTCCCTCCTTCCACCAAGAAAGTCTTATGTATTGAACTCAGGTCATTTGGCTTGGCTGAGCTCTTCTTCCCCTCTTCATGGAACTTTCAGGGAATGAAGAAAACTGGGCAGTGGAGATGGGATCTCTGGGAGGATATTTGCAATGCAGCTCATAGGGGATTCTAATTTAGGTGCAAATGTTCACAAAGCACTAGGTTCACTGCATGGAGCATCCATCTGGGGAAACCCGACATCAACATTAAAAATCTAACTCAGAAGGGCCGGAAAGATAGCTGGAGCACTGGCTGCTCTTCTAGAGGACCTGGGTTCAATTCCCAGCACCCACGTGGCAGCTCACATCTGCCTACAACTCCAGTTCAAAGGGACCTGGCACCCTTACAGAGATGTACATGCAGGCAAAACACAAATGCACATAAAAATCAGTAAATCATTAAAATTTAGCTGGGCAGTTGTGGCATACGCCCAGCACTCAGGAGGTAGAGGCTTTCTCTGTGAATTTGAGGCCAGCCTAGCCTACAAAGTGAGGCCAGGGCCAAACAGGGAAACCCTGTCTCAGAAAACCGAAGAAGAAAAATTGAACAGGCTAAGGACTCAGGTTAGCCAGTAAAGCACCTGTCATGCAAGGGTTAATTTAAGAGTTTGATCCCCAGCACCTGTGTGACACGGGGCATGGTGGCATGGTCGTGTGAGCAGTAGAGGAGCTGGGTGGAGACAAGATGGATGGTCCTTAGGATTAGCTGACCAGCCGGTCTCACAGAATCAGTGAGCTTCAGTTTCAGTGAGAGACTCTGTCTTAAAAATAAGAGTCAGACACGGATACCCTTCACACACGTGTTCACATCTGTCCATATATATCCACACGCACATGTACACATACACATACATACATTCGTCCATAGGCACAGATCTAATTCTGCAAGGTGACATGTGATAAGGGCTTCAGTGTATAGGTTCTGGGCCATATTATAAAGGGAAGAAAGAAATTCTTGGGTCAAGTACATCTGGGCAACAATTGGAATAAGATGGCTATGTCTTTTCTGTGTCCCCCCCCTCCCCCCTTCTTTCTTTTCTGTTTTTGAAACTCAAGGACACTTGTATTAAAGTTTGAGAGATAAAAGAAAAGCAAGCGGAAAGTTCTCGCAGACTGCCAGGAGGAGGGGAGACGAAGAAAATGTCGTGCCTTTTAAGTTAGGTGTGGCGGTCAGAGAAAGTGAAGAAGCCTGGAGTGCCAGGGAAAGGGTTTTGGCCAGTATCCAAAAGGAGACAAAGAGAAGGAAAAGAGAAAAGACGCTTAATGTCCAGCTGTGGGTCTAAGTTCAGAGGGCACCCCATTCCAGGCTCTTGTGTCCCAGGACAAAAGATTGCACCAGAGACACATGGTTAGAAATAGAAACATGGGCTGGAGAGACGGCTCAGCAGTTAAGAGCACTGGCTGCTCTTCCAAATAGAAACAGACGGCGTATTAAGAAAGAAAAAAAAATGGGGGCTGGAGGGATGGCTCAAGGGTTAAGAACACAGACTGCTCTTCCAGAGGACTAGAGTGTGGTTACCAGAACCCATGCCAGGAGGCTTACAACCCTTTGTAACTCTAGTTCCGGAGGACCTAAAGCCCTGGGGTCACTCCACACATGTGTACACACACAAATAAAGTAAATCTCAGAGAATAAAAAGGAAAGACATTTGTTTTTTGGTCTTTCTGGGCAGCCCTGGCTGTCCTAGAACTTGTTCTGTAGATCAGGCTGGTCTTGAACTCAAAGAGATCTGCCTGCCTCTGCCTCCTGAGCATTGGGATTAAAGGCATGGACTACCACCTCCTGGCTCTCAAGAGTGGGAGCGGGCTAGTGAGCTGAGGACAGAGACAAAATAATACCCGTCTTGACGTGTAGAGCGCTTCATGGTATCTCTACATGGCATCTACCTTCTTCATGCTTTTCTCTCACATGCCCTCTTAGAAAAATGAGACCGGCAAGATGCTCAGCCACTACGATGGTTTCAGTTAGGGTCTCTAAGGCTGTGAAGAGACACCAAGACCATGACAACTCTTATAAAGAAAAAATTTAACTAAGGGGGACTCACTTACAGTTTCAGAGGTTCGGTCCATGAAGGGGAACGTGGCACCGTGTAGGAGGAGGCGGTGCGGGAGTTGAGAGTGCTATACCCGGGAGGCAATAGGAAGTCAACTGACTGTCATGTCAAAACCCAGCCTCCATGGGACTCGTACATTCCAGGGTAGGAGCATGGGGATTAGAGTGATTGAGCAAAAGGAACAGAGATATAAGAGAAAAAGGAGACTGAAACATAGAACAGCATGGGGAGGGACATTCAGTGAATCCTGAATCTGTCCTTGTTTATTTTCCATACGCTTATATACTTTACTCCAAAAGGGGTGAGCCCTTCATGGTATCTCTACATGGTATTGCATCCACCATGTAGATGGTGGAGGGAGGCAACAGGCTTCATTAACATGATATAAGGAATAGACTTGAATTCTCCCATCTTTGGTCCAGGTGGAGCTGATTCACCTCTATACCCAAAATACTAATTAACCACAGCCTAGGTCAGGATCTCTTGTTTGTAGCCACATCTGTTGTCAACAACTTTGAAAGAGCAAAAAGAAGCTCAGACTCTCTGACCTCCAGTCAAGATGGAACAGGCACAGGCTCCCATCTCTGGGTCCTCACACTGCCACACTGAGTGATGCTTGAGAAAAGAGACCTCAGAGCCGGCCCCCACCGTGACACACTTCCTCCAACAAGGCCACACCTCCTAATAGGCCACTCCCTTTGGGGGCTGTTTTCTTTTAGACCACCACACTGTCCAAGTCTGATGGATACAGTTGAATCCCTGGTACCCATGTATATAAAAGTCTGAATGCAGAGACACACATCTGTAATCCCAGCACTTTTACTGTTACACAAGACAAGAGAATTGCCAGAGGAGTATGGGCCAACTAGTCTGGAGCACACAGTGGGACAGAAACAATAGAGACGCTTCTTCAACAAGGTGGAAGGAAAGAACCAACTCCCTAAAGTTGTCCTCTCCCGTCCACCCATGGGCCATGGAATGTGTATAAACCCACACACTAACAGTAAACATGAACATTCTAATTTAATTAGGATCCAAGGTAACATTTCCTTATGATATTTAAGTAATACTTTGTAAGTGGGTAAGAGCACTGCCTGCTCTTCCAAAGGTCCCGAGTTCAAACCCCAGTAAACACATGATGGCTCACAACCATCTGTAATGAGATCTGGTGCCCTCTTGAGGAAGAGACCTGGTCAGTCGTCCTCAACAACTCAGACCATGAAACCCAATATGGACAAATTCAACAGAGCCGCCATACACGGGCTGCCCATACATGCTTCAGCATTGCCAGGGCAGACATTTCATTTTTCATTCATTTTTTTTGTTTTGATTGCTAGTCCTCTCTGCTTCCTTTATCTTTCTGCCCCACTTCTGTTTGTACCCTTCTGCCTCCACTATCCTTCCATGTCACGTGTCTTCTATTACTCTCCTCACCCCACTTCCTTAAAACTCCCTCTCCTGGTCCCCTTTTTAGTTTCCTGACCGGTACTCACATCCACATAAGGACTCCTATATAAATATTAAAACTAGAATCCACAAATGAGAAAGGAATACACTATTTGTCTTTCTGAGTCTTTATAATATTTTCCAGTTACACCCACAATTTCAGGACTTTTCATAACTTTTTCTGGGAATGGGAGATTGTATGCAATCTTTCCAGTATATTTTACTCATGGAATCATTTATCTGCCCAGCCCCTCTTGGGACCAATGTTCTACAGAATCCACATTGTAAAGAAAGAAACCAGGTCAAAGAATCTTAGGGATCTTGAAGTCTATTTCCTTTCCTTTTCCTTTTTTTTCCCCCAGAAAAGGATTATTGACCCCAGGAGAGAAAATGATTTTCCCAGGGTCACACAGATGGTTTTGACTCATGGCAAATGAGAACCCAGAACATCTTGGGCTCAGCAATGCATCTCAGGGATCCTGGGTCAGCCCTTCCCACCACATCACACTTCATTAGACACTGGCCCTTGCTGTGCCTCTGAGGGAAGAGGCTGGAAGCTTTTCAGCACAAGCAGTGAGGCCAGAAAAAAGCCGACAAGAGCAGGCTTTAGAGGAGCTTAAAATGCCAGGGGCCTAGATTTTTCTCCAGCTGAGCTATTACCTGCATTTTGGTCTTTGCTACATGGTATCATGGTTGTCTCCTGGTGGAAAATGACCTGGTTTTGCTCACAGGTCATGTTGTTTTCCCCATCCTTATCATGGTGGATCGGGCAGGCTTTCTTATCCCCATTGATGTCGGCCTTGCCCATGGCTTGAAGGCTGACTTATGCCACCCTTAAGGTCATAAGATGCATTGCCTTGGTGTGTGACAGTCCTTAGAGATCCTTTAAAGGCAGCTAAATTAGAATAGCACATTAGGCTCGATCGGCATCCACTATGGCTAGTGTCATTACTGGAAGAAGAAATGTGGACACAGACACTGACAAGGGACAGATCTTACAAAGACACAGGGAAAATTCTGGCAGCCATCCGTAAGCCCAAAAGAGAAATCTTAGACGAAACCAAACCTGCCAGCACCTTGATTCTGGAACTATGAGGGACTAAATTTCTATCACTCAAATCCCCCTAATCTGATATGTTTTTGGTGGCAAACCTTGTAAACTGGCATGCTTGTTCTATGACTTGATTTGCTCCAAGACATGCAGGAGGAGGTTCCACTAGGTCAGTTCTGGGCCTAGGCCTTAAGAAGCTTTCTAAGTATTTGCTTATATTTCTTCTTGTGGTTCTGCCATGCGCTGAACTTCTGCTGACTCTAGACAGGCCATCTTAGGGTGTAGAGGAGTCCCCGTTTGTAGTTTTAAGCATTGCCATCCTAGATGCCCATAGACCCACAAGGAAAAAAAAACTTGTGCTCCTATAAGGGCTGAACGTACGGGATTGTTTGTCACACAGCATTTTTGAGCAGCAGTTGGCAAATTCATTCTTCTACTTGGTTGTGAGATTTATAAGGACAAGGTTTGTGCGCTATAGGATCCCTGGGTCAGTAACTGCTGCACAGCAAATGTTCAGCAAATGTTTCTAGAATTCATGAAGGAACACTGATGGGTCTCTGAGGTTTTGAGCAATTAGAGGATGTGGGTTTGGAGAAGATGAATTTGGCAGTGGTTGAGAGGACCGAGTAGTGGATGGTCTAGGAAGTATGAAGACATAAGGTGTTGGGAGGAACCATGTTCTGAGGATGCCAACACTTATGACCTTGGAGGTCTTCATGTCTGTATGTAGGTGCATATGTGTGTGCATACATGTGAAGGCCAGAGGACAAACTTAGGGATTATACCTAAGGATCTAGCCATCTAGTTGTTTTTTTTTTTTTTTTGTGGTAGGGTCTCTCAGTTGCCTTCACACATCAAATAGGCTAGCCTGGCAAGCCCTAGACATCTGTTTCCCCATGCCCAGTGCTGGGATTGCAAGCGTAGGCCACATTGGCTGTTTTTAATGTGGCTTCCGGGGATTGAACTTAAGATCTAATGGTTACGTGGTAAGCTGTCTCCTTAGCTCTGGAGGCCTTCTTTACTGGAAAAGGTCAAGGAGTACAAAATTATGAGTGTAAAGTTAAGGATTAGTTTTTGGACAAGGCCCATTGGAGTGAGATTCATAGTAAATTCCCCTCTACCAGAGGGACATACCAATAACCACTGCCATTTGTTTGGGCATACTTATATAGAATTATGCTGTATATTTGATAATTATTGATTTGTTTCAGTTAGTGATGGATAAAACAAGAGTTTCAGGGACTTAGCACATGACATCTGCTGTAGACCGAATCATCCTCAAACCTGTATGTTGACATCCTGCCCCAGTACCTCAAAAATGTGACTTGTTTTAGAAAGAGTCTTGTTGCAGATGGAACTAGTTAAGATGAGGGGTTTTGTGTTGGGGGGAGGCATTTTCTGCCCAACATGACTGGGGTCCTTTTTATGAAAAGGGGGAAATTCAGACACAGAGACACAATCAGGAGGAAGCAACAGACTGATGCTCCTATAAGCTAAGGGACGCTGGAGACTTTCAGAAACCCAACAGAGGCTAGAGGAGAGGCAGGAGCACATTTGTCTTCAGGGCCTTCGGAAGGATCCAACCTTATCAATATATTCTCCTGGTTCTTCCAGCACCATGGCACAAAGCATTTCTCTGTTTAAACCATTTAGCTTGTGCATTTTCTTATGGCCACTCTAGCAAGCCAATACATCTCAGATAGGGCTCATCTAGGTGGCTACTGGCCAAAGAGACACCAGAGAACCAGGTCTTTCCCATACTGTCTGGCCATCTTCAACACTGGCTCCCAAGATGACTGCATTGGTATGCAGGAAGACTATGGAGGGGGAAGAACACAGAAGAACACAAGAAAATGGGCCACCTGGGTAGGTAGTACCCACCACTTCTACTCACAGTCCATTGGCTAGAATGTATCATGTGGGCTCCTAAAGCAAAGGATGCTGGGATGATGCTATAGATTTGGGTTGTAAATGTTCCCTAAAGATCTTTGTGTTGAGTGAAGGCTTGTTTTACAGAGTGGTGCTGTTGGGGAGGAGCTGTGGGAGCTGTAAGAGGTGGGGGCCTTATGGGAGGCCTTCTGGTCACTGGGGCGTTACTTTAAAGGATATGATGGTATTCTAGACCTCATTCCCCCCCCTTCCACAATCTTGGTCTCCAGGTAAGCTATTTTCTTCTTTCACATGTTCCTGCCTTGTCGCAGATCCAAAGACAACAAGTCAAACCAACCGTGGGTGGAAAAGAAATCACAAAACTGTGAGCCAAAATAATGTTTTCTTCTTTACAAGGTGATTATCGCAGGGATTTTCTCACAAGAATTGGGAATCTTTGTGCCCAAGATGAAGAGAAAAATGGGTCTGGAGATGGGACAGCTAGTTTCAACCTTAGCTCTCCGACTATGCTATTGGAGAGGTAGCTTGGGGAAACGAAATGACTTGTTTCAGACTGTGCAGCCGGACGGTGGCAGATTCCTTATATGTTTGTGAGGGAAATGTTCTAAACTAACTTGTGCTGTCAGAAAGAAGGGTACAGAACTGTGAAACATAAAAAGGCAAGACCCATTTCTTCTGTTTCCTCAGGTCAGCTTCCCGAGGCTCTCTCACGCCAGTGCAATGGTGGCGGATCCCCAGAATCTCCTCTGCTGCTGCACCCAACCTGCCAAGGGAGGTTGGCTGACTTGAACCAGGTAGGGTCTCTTCCTCGTGATCAGCTAAACCTCACAGGGACAGTGTCTCAGCTCCACAACAAAGCCACCTCCCCTACCCCGTGGGTGCCCTAGTTGGAAAATTACACTGGAGTCTCTATGCTGAGAACCTAACGACTCCTTCATTGCTGACCTGTGCTAATTTGGTGAGGATGGAGCCTCAGGCACATTTAGGAAGTTAGAAAAGCATTAACTCATTATGGCTGAAGTAAGTTGATTATTGTCTAAAAGACCTACTTAGATACAGACTCAAAAGAAGATGGCTGCTATTTTTCAATGATGGGGACTAATCTAATTTTCTTTGCTAAATGAGAACATGACTTCAACAGTAGCCCCAACATTCATAATGACAGGGGTCTTTAGACGCCTGTGTTTTCCTCCTCATACTGAAAATTGATTCTAACTTAGCTTCTCTTAAACCTAGGGCAATTTAAGGTTTATTTTCCCATTAGACAAAGAGGTAGAATTGGTTGGAATAGTGTCAAGTCATCTGTAAGGGGGAATGTTTGCTGTAAGCTCGGGAATACCCCTCTAGCTTTACTATTGCTGACACTTGGCAACACGCCCCTTTCCTTTTTGCTGCTTACGTCTCCTGGGTGTCTCTTATCTTTCAGGAACACTGCCGTGTTCAAGTGCTGTTGCTTTGTTAGAAAAGAGGTTCGAATTCTCCTGCAGTGAATCGTTTCACTCTTTACTTTTCATTCATTCTGCAAACATTTATCAAATGCTTTCTAGTGCTGTGTCTTCAGGGGCCAGAAGTGAATAAGATAGGCCCCGCCCTCCTAAGACCCCCGTGTAGTGGGGCTGGTCCCATTGTGTGGGGGAACTTGTGCTCTGCTTTGTGAGGAGTTTAGTTATCTTATCCTGTGCATCAGGGGAGCTTAATGCATTGTGTGAAAAGATTGAACACAATCCCAGTGGTCTCAAAGTCTTGAAACATGTCTCTCTAGACTCATGCATAGATAGAATTTTCCTTATTATAAAAGGTAGTTGAACAGGAAGCAAAGATGGCATCTCTGGGAAATAGCGTATTATTCAAAGACAATGGGGGATGAATCATTGACTTTTACTTTATTAGCTGGCAGCTCCCAATTAAGTAGATTATTGAACTACATTAGTGAAACATCGGATAGGGAGCGGTCCCAGGATGGCAGTCAATGCAGCGTCATATCTCAGTGTCAGAAGGCCGGATACGCCTGGGTTCAATTCTGCCTTCTTGCCTGCTTCCTTCCCTCCCCCATGGCCTCTTTCCCTTCCTTCTTTCCTCCTTCATCTTATTCTTCCTTCTATCCTCCCTTTCCCTTCCTCCTCTCTTTGTTATTTAATTTAACATTTATCCACGACCCTGCTGTTTACGTAAGAGCTCTGAGGCAGGTGTGGGATATGGCAGTGAACAGGGCTGGTATTCATTCGGCTGTCTTGAGGCCGGATTAATGAGTACCCACCACACCGAACCAACTGTTCAGGAAGCAGACTAAAGTGAGGGATTCCTTCCTTCCTTCTTTTGGTTTTCTCTCTCCACACTTACATTTAAATCACCATCCAGACAATATGTTGCCCAAGATACTGGCTTTTGGTTGATTTGATAAAATCCAGCACTCAACACGTGGGGTTTGGGGGAAGATTTTCAACAGCTTTTGATGCATATTGCAAGGATCAGCAAACTCTGGCCATCTAGTTTTGTGTGGCCCATGGGATAAGAAAATATTTTAGATTTTTAGATGATGGAAAAAAAATTCAAAGGTGTCGCGACGTTCTTGACCAGCAAGAAAGACGCAACGCGAAGCTCTTCCTTCAGCAGTTTATTCAGGAACCCTTGACAGTCTTCTGACACTGAGGAGAACTGACCCACAACCTAAATAGCCTCTGGGCTGCCAAACCCAGCACGCCACGCCATGTAGGATCCATGGATAGGTCTGCGGAAGCAAGCCAGATCCCTAGCCTTAGCCAAATAAGGAGTTATTTACCACTGAGAGCACTCACCATCAGGAGGGTGGAAGGCAGAAGCCAGCGCCATCTTTAAGGCGCAGCTGTACGCAGCTCTCTACACAAAGGAGAGTATTTTGCAGGAGGAGAACACTGTATAAAATTCAAAGTTTCATGACCATAAATAAAGTTTTATTGGAACACAGTCATGTTCATTAAGTTATGTATTGTCCATAGTTGCTTTTGCTACGATGGCAGATTGAATAGTTATAATAGAGGCCATGTTTTCTAGAAATAAAGCTGAAAATACTCATTATCCAGTCTTTTAAGAAGGCTTATTAACTTCTGATATATTATTTTATTTGCTAGTAGATAAGTTTTTAAAAAGGCACGTTAATAAAAACAAACAAACCAGACAACATGGAAGGGAGGGAATAATGAGGAGACGCATATCACATGTTTTCTCTTATATGTGGACTCTAGGTTTAATAATACATATATCCATGCATATAAACACATATATGATCTGAACCCATAAGGGGAACCATTTGAGGGGAGAAAGGAAATGAATAGTGGGGACGGGCAAGGGAGGATAATTAGGAGAGTAAATTTGAGCAAAGCACAATGTCATATATTCATAAAAATGTTATTCTGAGAGGCTGGGGGATGGCTCAGCTTCTAAAGTGCTGGGCATGCAAGCTCAAGGACTGGAGTTCAAGTCCTAGGACCCGTGTGAAAAGTTGTTCTTGCAATCCCAGTGCTGGGGAGGTCGAGACAGGTAGATTCCTGGAGTTCAGGGGCCCAGCCAGTTCAGCTGGGTGAGTTCTTGGCCAATGTCTCAAAGAACAAGGTGACCAGCTCTTGAGAAATGACACTTGTGCTTTGAGCTCTGACCTCCATACCGATGTGCACTTGGACTCACATATACCACCCCACAAAATGTCATAAGGAAACCTGTTAGGTCATAGTCTAACTGAAAAATATTAATAAGCTAACAAAAGGCATCTTAACAGCAAGATGTCTTTTAAACCTTCTGATTAGCCATTTGGATATGGAAGAATAGGCCCCCTCTAGTTAAGGAGCGCACCCATTGCCCTGTCTAACAGTTGAGGAAGGTACCTCTGGGCCTTCAAGACATGGCATTGAGAGTCAGACACATCCAGGGATCAGTCCCAGCTCTGTGACTCTGCCCATTGTTTAACCTTTCTCAACCTGAAGCTCTTCATTTGTAACAGAGGAACAAATATGAGAGTCACCTCTCAGGTTTGTGTGAGGATAAAATGAGTCAATGCACATAAAACACTTGTCGCTAAGCCTGGACCTTTACAAGCCGCTATGAATTTTGATTAGTACAATTATGGTATTTGTGGGATAAAGGAATTAAGTGAAATAATGTGGGAAGTGCCTAGAATACTAACAAAAATACCTTTTATGGCATGAAAGATCCCAAGGTACTTGGTATTATTCTGATTCAGGTCCACCGCCGTCCACTCTGATGTATGGCACCAGAGACATGAAGACAGATATGCAGATATGTATCTGAAGCCAGAGTCACAACAGGGGCCCTTGCATGTGATTAAGAATGGGATCTGAGGGCTTGAGAGAGGGCTCAGTGGTAAGAGTGCTTGCTGGCAAGTGTAAGGACCCAAGTTCAGATGCCCAGTACCTGTGCATGACATCACACACTTGTAATTCCAACACTGGGTGGTGGACACAAGAGCCTGGGGGCTCACTTGACAGCCAACTATCCAAAGTCGTGAGTTCTAGGTATAGTGAGAGACCCTGTCTCAAAAAATAGGGTGGAGAGCAATAGATGAAAATATCACACACACACCCACACACCAGGTCACATGTGTACACACATGCACACACTACACACACTTGCATGCACATACAAGAATATGATTTTGACATAAGCCATGTCATTGCATAGAACAAACAGTGATTATCGGAGGAGTCTGGAGGCTTGATCAGGAAGAAACAGGTGAATAGTTCAGGTGTGTGAGGCTCAGTTCTGAGAAAGAATCTAATGATAATAATGCTCCAAAGCTGATTTGCTGGGGAGGTGAAGCAGCACTAGGAAATGGGAGTGTTCGATACGATATAGCACGACCCAGGGACACCAATGAGTGATTTACTTATTTTATAATTTTATTTAATGTGTATGTTTTTTTTCCTGTGTAGCCCTGGCTGTCGTGGAACTCACTCTGCAGACCAGGCTGGCCTCGAACTCACAAAGATCCACCTGCCTCTGCCTCCCCAGTGTTGGGATTAAAGGAGTGCACCCCCTCTGCCTGGCCACTTATTTATTCTTGTAGTAGTTTAGGTCTTTATCTCAGCAAAGGTTTCATATCAACTCTTCATTCAGAACAGCCAGGTTTGCATGCCCTACTAGCTGCTTTTGGACCACGTGTTAAGTGAGTAGGAACAGTTATTTGTGAGTAGCTAGTAAGAGTGTGGATTCTGGAGCTGGGATGAACAGCCAGGCGTAGATCTTGACTGTGCCATTTATTAATGACCTTGGGCCAGCCACTTCACTTCTCTTTGCCTCAGTTGCCTCCCCTGTGACTTAGTAATGATGATCATAGCTACTTTGGCTGCCGGCCCAGCCTGCAGTGAGCCTCGCCTGCTGGGATTCACAGCCTCTTCTACTTCCCTCTGATGGCATGCCAGGGGCTTCTGTGTGGTGGAAGAATGGTGGTGGCGCATCGCTCCCAATGCCACATTATAAAAGATACTGTGGTCACGGTCACACTTCTTTCCTTTCTTTGTGTCCCTCTCTCGGGTCACTTGCTCCGGGGCAACCAGATGTCGTGTAGTGAGGACGTGGATGTTACCCGTGAGAAACCCAGTTCTCTACAAACCATGAGTGAGTTTGGAAGTGGAGTTCCGCTCCCCAGAAAACTGTAGGCCTGTTCAGAGATTTGACTGCATCCTGGTAAGGGACCCTGAGCCAGAATCAGTACCTAAGCCTCTCCCACATTCCTAACCTATAGAGACTATGCAATTATTGAAATTTGTTTCAAGTTGGTAAAGTTTGGGGGTAAGTTTTCATACAACCTGATGGTTTATTATATATAATTATATATATTAATGTCTGTATGGTTTTTATAAGCTTTAGAATGATCAACTGAAAACACTGAACTAGTTTTAGTCAAATACACAACTTCACACTTCAATATATGATATAGCACGATCAATCAATGTACTATTCCTAGGAGATTAGCAGGGTGGGAGAAGGAACATTCTGGTTGGTCAGAACCCAGACAGTTAACTCTTGTTCCACAATTGAAGACTTCTGCTTTCTTCAAGGCAATTTTGCCTGTTTGTCTAACAGTCTGCAAGAAGCAGGCAACCCTGATTTATACTCTCTGCAGAAGGGAAGAGAGATTGAAATGGTAAGTGCCAAAGAAATTAAAAGTCATTTCGTTTTTTCAATTCATTGCTTCTGAAAAATAAAAAAGAAAATCCAAGCCCAGCTTCATTACTAGGGCTCTGTTTTAGTGCTGATGATAATTGCAAAGGCAGTATTTTAAATTAGAATGTATAAGACCACATGTAATTAACCTGTACAGAAGGGATGAAACTTCATATTAGACTATTAAATCAATCCCAGCAGAATCACTAATGCTGAGCAATTGGTTAGAAAATACTGTATGGGCAGAGGCAAGGAGCCAGATGCTAATTAGCATCAGTGAACATTTACACCGTCCTCAGATGTGGGGCTCCTGGTGGATTTTTTCTCCTGGTCCTTTAGCCACCCAAAGCTATGAATTCAGATTAGTTCAGGGTGGGTGCTTAAAACTGGCATAGAGTTGAAGAGCTTTTGTAGACTGAGTTTGTGTGCATGCATGAGCTGGGACCTTGGGAAGATCCCTGGAAAGGTATTAGGTAAGCCTCCCTCTGAGTTTGCACTTTGCATGCTCCCTGTTTATATACATAACCTTTTAAACAGTTTGTGGTTTAGGAGCTTGAAGCCAAGGCCCTGTGCATGCAGGGTAAGCACTCTGCCCCTGAGCTCATCTCCAGCATACATAGCCCTCCTTCAACATTTATATCTATTCTTTTTTTCCCCATTGAGACTCCTTCTTTATTTATTTTTCATTTTTCCTTTCATTGAAAATAGATTATTTTCCAATGCGATATATTCTGATTACAGTTTCCCCTCCCTCTACTTCTCCCAGTTTTTCCCCCATCTCTTCTCCCTTCCAGATTCACTCCCTTTCTGTCTCTCAGTAGGAAAGAACAGGGTTCCAAGAGATAACAACCAAACATGACAAAATAAAATATAATAACATAAAACACAATCCATTAGATTGAGACTGGACAAGGCAACCCCACAGAAGGAAAAGAGCCCCAAGATCACGCACAAGCATCAGAGACACACTTGTTCATACACTCAGGAGTCCCATAAAAATACAAAGCTGAAAGCTATAATACATACACAGAGGACCTTGTGCAGAGGGTCTCCTTATTTAACCCAGGCTGGCCTGTATATTCTTACATATTCTAGGCTGGCCTTGAACTCATGCCCTATTTTTTACCTTCTAAATGCTGGGATTGCTGTATGTGCCACCATGCCTAGCTTTTCATCTTCATTCTTATTTCTTTTGTATGTGTGCATGCATGTGTGTATTCATATGTGCATACACATACATGTGGAGGCTGCAGGTTCACTCTAGATACCTCAGGAGCTGTCTCTCTTAATTTTTTAGATGGAGTGTCTCACTGAGTCCTAAGGCTCAATCTATATAGCAAGTGCCCAGACTCCCTACATCTTGGGCCTCTAGGACTATGATGTCGTTATCATCCAACCAACCAGCAAAGGAGGATATGGGAAGTAAGTCAAAGGATAAACTACCTATAGATTGAATATAGTTTGAATGTGTCCCCTAGTCATGTGCTGGAGGATTGGACTTCAGTGTAGCAGGTTCTGACGTGGAAACATTTAGAGATGGGATCCATTGGGGAGTTAACTGGGTCACTAGGCACATAATAATGGTATCATAAAGTGGTTATTTCTTCTGAAAGTGGGTGGTTAGAAAGAACAACTTATACATTAGCTCCTCTGCACATTGTTCCCTTCCCACTGCTATGCTATGTTGTCACCTAGTTTATAGGGCCCAAAGGCAGAAGGCATGCTACCATTACTCCTGAAACTATGAACTAGGTAAATCTCCTTTCTGTATAAAGTCCCAGCTTCAAGTATTTTCAAACAGTAACAGAAAATAGGACTAATATAGTACTTGACTCACAGTGCAGAACAAGTTCAGTGCCAATCAGGTACACATGACTGACTGGTACATGTCTTTGGGGAAATTATACATTTTCATACCCAGCTGTTGTATCCATTTAACCTCACCCTACTAATCCATTATCTCAAGTAAGCCATATAATAATCCTATTCAAGTAACATTTTAGTCTATTTTTTTTTTGAGGAGGCAAATCATTTTATAGAAAGATCTGATAAGTTGTGTGAGGACACCAGATAGTAAAGAACAGACCTGAGATTAACTTGAAGGACAAAAAAAGAATTTAAGGGGCTGTCTTTGAGCTCAAGAAAGTTAAGCTACAGGTTACAGAAAGGCTGTCTTCTTTGTTGCTGAGAGCAGCTAGAGGATCATGGGATGCCGATCGCTTGTTCCTGTTATAAGCCACCCAACAAAGTCTGTATGGTTGCCTTAGGATAGTCTTGGATCAGTAAATTAAAATCCAAATATTGATTTGGGCTTCTGCAGGGGTGAGAGAAACAGCTTTGTCCTGCTTTTCCTGAAGGGTTTTCAGAACTCACTAGAGAACTTTGCACATAGGGTCTAGAGTCAAAATTGCAGGCAATACTAAACGTGGCTTTGCCAAAAGTGTTTTGTGTTGAAATCTAGGTGGAAACAATCTACTATTTTCCTTGTATGGTTTGGAGGCATTTCATAGGCATCTGGGACAAGAAAGGCTCAGCTATTAATGGGTTAAACTTATTTTTAGTTTTCAGATAGGGTCTCATGTATCTCAGTACATCCTCATTCTCATCTTCCTGCCTTCACCTCCTGAGTGCTGTGGTGGTAATGTGCTTGTGGGAATGTGGTAACAGTTGTTTTCAACCTCTGGGTCACGACCCCTTTTGGGGTCAAACGACCCTTTCACACGGGTTGCTTAAGATGATCAGAAAGCACAGATATTTATGTTATCATTAGTAGCAGTAGTAAAAGTACAGTTGTGAAGTAACAATAATTTTATGGTTGGGGGTCACCACAGCCCGAGGAACTGCATTAAAGGGTCACAACATTAGGAAGGTTGAGAACCACTGACCTATCTGGTTTATGAAGTGCTAGAGCTACATGTGCGGGGCTACATGTATGTAAGGCAAACACTCTACCCACTGAACTACATCCCCATCACATTAATGGGTTACATTTAGAGGCCCCCATTGCTTATTAGTTTTATCAGGGAAAAAAGCTTTTTCAATAAGATTTAAAATGCCTTTAAATTGTTTGTGGTCAGCTCCACTTAAGGGTGTTGCATACCAAAGCCACATTACAGAAAAAATAAGGGGAAGGAAAAGAAAAAAAAAATCCTTAAGTTCTTGGCAGTTTTGACAGTTACTGCTTTCAAAACATCTTGGCCAACACCCTCCTGAGTTGTGCTATGTGAAGTTTGTGCCATGTTGAGCTTTAGCATCCAAGAATTCTCCTTGGAACTCGGAGATTTGGAGGAAGAAGAAAGAAAAATCCTATCAGAAGTCTTCAGTGAGCCCAAAGTTGCCAAGAATGTCCAGGATTTGAAGTTGCATTTTAAAATCTTCTTCCTTCATTTGTCAAAGATTGATAACCCAGAGTGGGATTCGGGATGCTCAGTTTTGTATAAATGTGTAAATATATAAAATACTTTAGGAAATTACTGAAACCGTTGAGCTCTTAAACTTCTTGGATCCAAACTTTGCATGGATGAAGGCTTCTTTGAAATGGCTCTCTTCTTAAAAGTGTGTCTATTGCTATGCGCTAACTAGCTACCATATGAGTTAGACAGAACATGGCCTCTGCAGGACAGAAGGGTCACCGGTTCCTGAAGATTCTGTTTTTGGGTTTAAGAGGATGCGTCTGACACACTGAGCCCCCGGGTGCCTCTGACACACTGAGCCCTGCTTTTCAGTCCCTGCTTTGTTCACATTTCCCCAGGCCTCAGAAGGCGAACCCTCCTCATGGCAATTCACGAGGAGGCCTATGAGGATGGGGCAGGATGAATGCAGATTTTCCATCCTGTTTTGTACCCTGAGGAACTCAACAGTGCTACAGCTCCCATCCTGATTTTATCTGTAAATCTTTCAGCAACCTATTGGTGCCCCCACCCCTCATCCTGTTCTCCCCATCCCTCTGGGTTACTTTAATAAATGTCTGGCTTTACAAACTTGCAAATGTATATATACATATATATATTATATATGTGATATATATACACACACATATATATACACATACATACACAGACATAGCTCATGTAAATCACATCCCACAGTCTTTGCCGTAGAGGGTGGGGGGTCTCAGCATAAGATATGAGGGATTGGTATGTTAGGCTTCACATGAAGTAGTCACTCAGAGGGTGGTGTGTCTCCAGCCCAGTCAGGAGAGTTCATACAGGTAGGCAGAACCCTTGAAGCCTGAAGAACTCCATAGGTCCTCACCTATGTCTCCCTGAAATTCTAGTTTTCAGTTTAATATTTGGTGTTGACAATGCAACAGCTCTTGTTATCTGGAATATATTATCACAGTTCTAGATACAAGGTCACACTACGTGAACAGTGCCATTGTATTCTTGCATTAACCACAAGACACTCTGCAAATAGAAACCGTTTGTGCCTGGTAGCTCTGGGGTTGCACAGCAATGCCCAATCTGTGGCCATGCTTGCTTATTCTCCTGCTACAGCATTAAATGCAAGTTCCAACATGAAAATAACACATTGACTTACCCCTTGATCAACACCTTCTGTAGAGAAAGATCATTATTTGTTGATGAATGATTAATGAATGATCAAGCCAAACCATTTAAGGGTATTTATGAAGAGCCTATTACGCCCTTGGCAGTGTGCTGGGTATATGTAGGTGGTGAACAAGATGAATGTGACCTGTTGCCTCAAATAGTTTAGAGTTGGCATAGGGTATATCTTCACACCTCATTCAGAGGGAGGTCACAAAGTGGACATGGAGCCATGACCAAGGGTCATGGGCTTCTCTTTATCTCATACTCAAATGGTTACTATAAGGTAACAGATCCAGGCAGGGTGAGATGATCTCAGTGAAGAGTAGTTTGCCCATTACGATGTTTTCATGGTAATTCATCACATTTGATTGTCTGAATCTTAGTTTTTATGGGGAAATGTTAGGTGTTTGGTCTGCTTCTTTGTTGCTATACTAACACGCCAGGGGCTGGGTAGTTTAGAAAGAAAAGAGTTCATTTGCCCTCTTCCCCCTTTGGAAGAGTCCTAGGTCAGACAGACCATCAGTTTGGTGTGTGGAGGTCTCTCAATGGATGCCACTACAACCTTGGGGGAACTCTGAAAGAACAATCACATGGCAAGATGGGGAGACAGAGAGTGATATAGAGGCCAGGATTCCTTGTTTGTAGTAACTTTCTTTCATGGGAACTAACTGCAGTCCCTGAGAGTTAGCTTAATACCTGCCTAGGACAGAGTTCCCAATGGCCGCATCCTCTCTACTGTGGTCCTCCCTTTAAGCGTTCCCCACCTTCTAATATGGGCACAACGGGGAGCAAGCTTCCAATACCTAAAACTTTGGAGGAACCCACCTGTATCCAAACCATAGGAACATGTCTTGTTTGGTGTGAAAAGATGGTCAGGTTTAGTGGACTATGGGAAGGAGTTTATTTAGGGATGGAGAGCCCTTCCTTGCCTTTATAGGTAGGTTAACCTTTGGGGAGTCTCCTGAGTTCCTAGAAGGACCCCAGGACTCCACTATCTGCTTTCTTCCAAATCCTACTTGAAGATACTTTACTATTCTATTGGAGGAAGAAGCCAAGAAACTTTGGGCCCAATTGGTGTGTGTGTGAGACACTGGGACACTGGGCTAGAATGAGAGGGGCTTTATACTAGAGTGTGCAAACAGCAAGGGGAAGCAGAACCCCTGGTTGCAGCGGCACCACCTACCTCTCTTCCTTGGTTTCCACACATGAATGTAGGGTGACCCTGCACCCCTTGGAGGAAAAGGGGTGCTCAGGGTACAGTATGTCCTCAGGGTACTGGATCACTTGCTGTGGAGAGTGGGGGAAGATCCCCTCTTCCCAAACTCTCTAAGCTCTTTCAAAATCTCAAGGAAACTCTTCAAAGCTTCCATTTATCCATTAGAAGGTCAATTTCATCTTTGAGTTGTTTTGTGTCAAGGTTATTTACATAGAATTTGCCATAGGGAAGGTTATTGCTTATCCAACAGAAAGCAAATCCACTTTGTAGTTTTAGTCCCCTGCCCCTATTCTATTCTCAAAAGTATCAGAGACAACTCACTCTATCTTTTTGGAATGCGGCTCTGAGCTGCCATGCCTCAGGTCTCTGAGTAACTACTTTTTGTCTAGGGTTGAATGCATTCTCACTGCTTGTGTTGTTTAACCAACAGGGACATATAGGACATCTTATTGTAAATGTCAGACGAGATTTTAGGAACTTTTGAGTAGTTGTAAATCCGAGCCTTAGCTTCAGGGACCCCCCACTTGTCTTCCTTCTTGGAATTATGCAGCAGATTCCTGGGGGTATGGTTTAGTGAGATCTCAGACCAGACATTTATTGAGAGTAATCCCCAACACGAGAAGATACTTTTTTTTAAAAATCTCTGATAGCAAAATGAATAAAATCTAGTTTCCTTCTCTGTCTTCCTCCTCTAATGCCAATAAATAAAATGCCATCCATTTGTCCTCCTACCCCGAGTTTGGAGAGAACCAAATGTTAGAACCTGAGACTGGGCTCATAGCTATTTTCCTTGCAAGATCCTGGGATCCAAAATAAAAAAATCATTATTAGATGACACAGGGGCTTTAGAGCCCCAGCTGTGAATTACTCATGTGTGCTGTTAGGCCTGCAGAACGCAACATCGCTTGGCACATAACTCCTCCTTTGGAGAAACAAAGATTTGCCTAGGGTAAGAGACAGGACTAATCATGGTATGGTGTGATAAAGGTTACAGGCGAAAAGTACAGATGTGTTTATTACACATGTGTATCATATCAAAGAGCTCATTTCTTTGTGGGGTGCGTAAAGTGGAGAAAGTTGCCAATTCTACTCTTAGGAGATGCGTGACAAAATTTATCCAGAGGTCCCGAGCACTGGCAAGCATCCCACAACACACAGGGAACTCTCCTATAAGGAAAAGGAAATCTAAAAGAACATCTTTTTAAATTTCTTTTTAGTTTCTTGAGACAGTGTTTTTCTGTGTAACAGTCCTGACTGACCTGGAATTCACTTTGTAGACCAAGCTGGCCTTGAACTCACAGAGATCTGTCTGCCTTGGCCTCCCAAGTGCTGGGATTAAAGATGTGCACCTCTATCAGCTCGCTTAGAAGAGCATTATTAACAAGTTCTCAGATCTGAGTTCAATTTCCAAATGAAGTCCACATAGGATGTCTCCATCCCCTTCTCTTGATGAGGAAGAATCTTGTTTCCCTGGGGAACAAAGTGTCCAGATTCACATTGTGGCGGACATCTTCACTGTGGCAGACATCCTCAGAGGCAAACTCAATTTCCAGCTTTTGACCTCATGCTTGGTGCCCTTGGAGATGACACCATAGTTTGAGAAACCTGAGAAAATGTATCTCAAAGCATGCTCTTTGGAGAAGTCATCCATGATAACCAAGATAAGGACACAGTCGTTCAATAGACACGGACTTGGTCAACCACTCTCTCTGAGTCGCTTGTGACAACAATGTAAGCTAGCGTAAGAAGATTTTGGTATGTTAAGTGTTAGGCTAGCTGAACTGAAGAGTCAACTTCCAGACAAATGACTTCCCCTCCCCGCAAAATATCAAAATTATGACTGGAAGGACTATTCAGTTTGTCTCTGGTGTTGCCCAATGACTCAGCAGATTTGAATATGTAGTGGTCACAACCAGACCTGTGATGTCAGTGCTGGCTGCTGTAAAGGCACGCTTCCGAGAACACGAATGCCCGCTTCTGGGATCGATTCTGAGCACATTAGAAAGGCAGCGGTACAGCGTAGGAGAGATCTGTTTATTTTATTCCTCCTTGTGGAAAGGCTAGGAAGGATGCCAATCGGGTCACCCAAGATCAATATCACCCAGGTTATCTGAATCAGGTTGCCCAAGATCAACTGGGTCACCTAAGATCAACATCGCCCAAGTTGATCTTAATCGCTAGCTTTTCAGCGGCTGCTTATGAACCACCTGACGAGGTGTCGCACGGCTTTCCGTGAGTTGGCGAGCACCATTATAGAGGTCAGTGGGAGCTCTAGCAATCTTTAAGGTACCTTGGATGAATTCACTCAAGGGCTGACTGAAGTGTCCTTAGCTATCCAGGCTGCTATCTTGTCCATAACGAAGTGAATTGATAATTTTTAAAACAGCCCCATTCCAGTCGAGGATATTAAATCAAAAGGAGAAATTCCCCAAGGCTGGAGGAGGGGTTCTGCCCAAAGGTGACACCATGCTGGAGAATGGGGGGCTTCTGTATTGATGCAACCTGGTATAATAGCATTAAAAATCTAAATGACAGTTGATCATGGCACAGATCTTTTTGTCTGTTATATCGGTTATCATTAAATCAAGTAGTGATTTTTACCTTTTAATTGATATAACAAACATTAAGGGGAAAAACAAAAGGTATTTGCTTCTAAAGGCCAAGGATTGGGAAGCAGTACTAAAGAGTAGTATCTGAGTTGGCCCGAAAGGTGACTGAGTCTGCTAGGTGTCAAATAAGCAAGTCCCTTCTGTTTAAAAGCTTCATTATTTGGGGATAGCTTTGGGGACCACAGAGGGGACAAGATCATAGGCTCTGGGTATGGGACATCAGTAGTGATGGCGTCCCTGAGTGGAGCAGAGTTGGTTCAGTGACTTTCTCCACTCACTGTAGGGCATGCCCTGTATAGTTGGTGGCAATTCAAAAAAGGGGAATTAAGGAGTTTTTCTTCTCTTGGACTGGAAGGGGGCGGGTGGGATGGACAGTGTAGTACGGGAAGGACTGAGACAGTAACTGTGGTAAATGAATGGCATAGGATGCCATTATGACAGACCAAGCTCTTGCGTGGGCTCACAACTTAGGCTAAAATTCAACCTGATCGGCCCAAGTTTATCACCAAAGTGGAACGACACTTTTTGTCTGACCCAAGAAATCAGGACTTGGGAGAGCATAGCTTAATTTCCCAAATAGATCAGTTTCAATTGCCTGATAAATCTTTTCTGCTTTAACCCTTTTTTAAATAATATGTGTGTGTAAGATTTCTGTATTTATTATGTATACACACACCATAAGAGGGCACCAGATCTTATTATAGATGGTTGTGAGCTACCATGTGGGTACTGGAAACTGAACTCAGGACCTTTGGAAGAGCAGCCAGTGCTCTTAACCTCTGAGCCCCCAATTCTTTTTTTTTTAAATTGTTTGTTTGTTTTTTTGTTTTTAGAGACAGGGTTTCTCTGTGTAACAGCCCTGGCTGTCCTGGAACTAGCAGCTCCTAATTCTTATATAGAAAAAAAAAAAAGCTCAAAATGACCATCATTAACTAATGGGTCTTTTTCTTTTAATTGTTCTGTCTCCCTGTTCCTGTGTTATAGGGAATGTAACATAGAAATGTTTGGTCTTTATTATTATTTTTTTCCTTTAGCCCCTTTCTGTCTATAAAACCAACTTCGGCCTGAGATATTGGAATACATATTCTACTTTTCAGTGAAGTATTGCCTGCCTTTAGAATGAAAAAAAAAATAAAGCCAATTGAGATCTTTAAATGGCTGTATTTTGTTTCCTGACAGTTCTCACAGTAAGTGGGTTAACTTGGACTATTTTCCTACAATGTGTGAGTTGGCCAGACTATCACAGGCGAACACCAAGAGTTAGAGATATAGGGGCTGGCCGGTTGGCCTATTCCACCTGAAACTTTGGATGGAGAAACTATACCAGCGAATCTGCTCATATGAAAATGTTCTGCCATGAAGTGAAATCACTTTATCTGAGTGGATATTCCAATAACCGGCGAGGCTGGCCAATGCCAGTCTCTAGTAGTGCAGATGAAGGAAACTGACCCAGAGCAACTGAGATGGCTCTCTGTCCAGAAGTGTCGATTGTGGAATTCCGGTGTGGCTGGTAGAATCAGGTGGAGCCATACTCAGGGATTTCCTGTGGTCCTTCATGGGCTCTGCTGTCCCGTCTGTTCGATTGCTTCTCCAGCTCATGCTGACATTTGTTTGCTATATTTTTTATGCTTTCTCTCAACCCTTATCATCACAGTAAAAATACTCCAAGTGCTAGACGAAAGAGCTCTCTCACGGTACCTCATCCTAGGACAAATGTTTGGTTTCCTGCCATTATCCATACGAATTCCTTGTTGCAAAATAATGTAATTGCCACTGAGTTCTTTGCCACATGGTAGATTCCATAGACCATTTTAACTTCTCACATAGACACCATAGGTCCCTTTAATTAATCCGTGGTACCCATCCCAGTGATGTGCCATTATTTACCTGTCAGACCCTTTGTTCGGTCATGTTGGAAGCTTCCAAAGTTTCAGAGTGACAAATAATATCTCAACTGTAGTAAGAGGAGTGGGCTGTGTCCTGCCACCTGGTGCAGGGAGGCAAGCCTGCTTTTGGTCCTGTCCCGGCCACCCTTGGCTGTGTCCGGCCACCCAGCTCCCAGTGCCCGGCTAGCTTAACTCCCAAAATAATTACACAGAAATTGTATTCATTTAAATTACTGCCTGGCCCATTATCTCTATCCTCTTATTGGCTAACTCTCACATCTTGATTCAACCCATTTTTAATAATCTGTGTGTCACCACAAGGTCGTGGCTTACCGGGAAAGATTCAGTGTGTCTAACTTGGCAGCTTCATGGCGGCTCTCTGTCTCTTTCTTCTTCCCAGCATTCTGTTCTCTTTTCCCTGCCTATCTAAGTCCTGCCCTATCAAAAGGCCAAGGCAGTTTCTTTATTTTACCAATGAAAGCAACACAAATGTAGAAGGACCTCCTACACCATTTCCCCTTTTTCTGTTTAAACAAAAAGGAAAGGTTTTCATTTTAACATAGTAAAATTGCATATAACAAAACAGTTATCAAGCAAGAATTACAGTTACCATATTTATATCTACTTTATCTTTTATCATAACAAAGGAAAACTATAATTATAATTATCCATTCTTCAACTCCATCAAAGACTCCAGAAGGATATAATTTTACCTAAGTAAATGAGAAATAAGCAACTTCCAAAACTCTAGAAGTGACAGAGACATTTTGCTTCCTGGACAGTCACCCAAAGTTATTTTGTACCATTGGGGCATCCATCTTTGGCCTACAGGCCCATAGTATCCAGAAGACATTTCCCTGAAGCAGGAAATTTCAAAGACAGTTCAGTCACTTTCTGCAGAATGTCTCGCAGACTCTTTCATGAATCAGGAACCCTGAAGGATCATCTCACCTTTAGGCAAGTTCAGCAGTTCTCTCTCTGTGGGTTCTTTGTGTCCAGTTTATGCAACAGTCCAGGCAAGTGCACTTTCTTGTCCAAATGGCTAACAAACTCCATAAGGAACCTCTTCAATGCCCATCTTCCCCAGGAAGTAGCTTGGTGCTGCCAGGAGCAGATGTGTCTCATTGTCATGAAAATCCCTAAGTTATTAAAACATTAAATGCCATATTCTGTTATCTTTGAAAGATATGAAGAATGCCTATCTAACCAAAATATATCTCTATATATCTAGAAAATCTAACTAACATGACTACAAGCTTGACTATTATCAATGATTATCCATTAACAACCTATATTTCCTAATTATATATTACATTTTTAAATGAACTACACAATCACAATACCTTAATCAAGATCAGAAATACATATACATATAACAAAACTGACCTTAAATTTATATCAATAAAGCAAAATTTATACCAATGTAAATTATCCATATCTATATCATATCCTCCTTTAAATGTAAAAAGAACATTTATAAACAATATTTGGGAATATGGGCATAGTTTTTTCTCTCCAAACTTCTTCCTACTATATGGGGGCACTGTCAATCAGGTCTTTTGTAGTATATCCTATGTGCTAGGTTCATCTCAGTCACCAGTTGAGTGAAGTAATTTTCTGAAGGTGTTTACGGTGACCTTTCAGGAGGGTGTGGTCTATCATACCATATTGATCTAGAAGGAATCCATAGGGTCTCATCCTCTGTGAAAACAAAAGAACCTCTTTTCCAAAGCATCATATCCTTAGATCGAAATTCTGAAGTCATTATACCTTTATAATAATATCCATGCTGGTTTAGCTTGGCAGCCCATACAATGAAAAGTCCCTCTGTACTTAGCTCCTTTACAGATAAAAAATTTAAAGAAAACACAATAAAATACCTAATCCAGACATTCTGTGAATTTTCCATTTTTACGTAGCTTATTTTTTTAATCTATGACTGTCTGTACTCTGTCTTTTTAAAGACTTTACCCTTTTTTTAAAGCATCTCTCTATACTCTTTATTTCTTTTCTTTTTTAAGCCTACTACGTACCTTTATTCAACAGTGTGACCCATTTAGAGGTCTTTCATGTCTGAATCTGTCCTATTGTGAATCTGTAATTCTTTACTATCCAGGAGCACTTCTTAAAATGCTAAGCACTTCTTAAAAACTTAAGTTGTGCCATGTAGAAACCGCCTGTTTCCTGCCCAGTCTAAACCTTAACTGCGCTGTTATCATGATAATTACAATAGTTCCAGCCTGAAATCAGCACAGTTCAGCATGGCACAGCCACTCCTGCTTCATTTGGTGCCCCTGAGCTGTGCACACTTCCAGTCAGGCAGCAGTCCACATTGCCATCAAGCAAGCTGTAGCACTTTAGTCACAAAACCCCATCCAAATTCTTTGTCTCCTGCAAGAGACAGAGGTTGTGCTGGCAGAAAGCCGGCATTTTAAATCTGCCGCGGCTTTTTTACTGTTGTGGCTACTGAGTGAGGAATTTTTTTGAGACACAGTGCCAGCAAACAGCAAAAACTCTGTTAATCTCTGTATTCTTTTTGAAGCTCTCTCAGATTTTACATGGAGTCAGTCAACCATATTGAGGCGCCAATTTGTAGTGAGAGGACTACTCAACAAACATTTATTAATTTAGTTTTCTGGTAAATAGATATTTTTGGTCCTTCTTTCAAAGATTTCTTTAGGATACATTTCCAACAGTGGGATGGAAGTATCAAAGTGCATCAATAGCTTCATGACGCCTATAGATAATCTTTAAATCACTTCTCAGTAGAATATAACAATATATGTAATATGCATAAGTAAGTGTAGCATTTGGTAAGAAAGTCCAGTATTGAATATTATTTTATTTTAAAACTCCTTTTGCTGCTTTAGTAAATATGAAATGATCCCCCTCCCAGTATCATGATATGATATACCTGGCATATACATGTTGGGGGTTGTTCTGCTGTGTTTCTCTGGGGTTTCTGATACTTAGCCTGAACCTTGGACCACAACCTAGACTTGCACCCCATATACTCTCTGATTCAACCTGGGTGTTTTCAAATCTCGAGAAGTACCTGACTTTGGTTTGGCTCTGCTTCTTATAGCCTTAGCCATTAATGGTGATGCTCAGCTTCTAGATGGAGCCCATGCAGCATCACGTTTAAAAGATCACCTACATTTATTTCTTTATCAGATTTATTTCCCTCTGCCTGGGAATTACTGAGACAATGTATGTTATACAAGTCACACTGCCTGATACAGCATGAGTAACATTGACATTAAAAATAACAATCTATTTTCATAAACCCTGTCAGTCTTTGAAATAGATGCTGATATTATCCTCATTTAAGAATAGACATTTGGACTCCAAGAAGTAGAATCCTTTGGCCGATACGGACACTAATGCAGTATGAGTTCTGGCCCATTCCCTGTGGCAGAGGTGAGTAGGACCATTGTTTAGTAGGAGTGTTCAGAAAAAAGCTATTTCTGTGTCATGACTCCCAGTAGGGACACCTATGTGCAAAATTGACTACAAGCCACATGTACACAGCTCTCTATCCTCATACCCTGTAAATTCCAAACTTCCCCTAAGTAGATTTCTAAAACATGCCAGAAGCCACTCTCCTACTGTTTAGTCTGAGGGTAAGGAGGGCAGGGGGGAACGGACCCAAAGAGAATAAGCATAACCATTGCACTTAGAAGGTTCTATGTCTGAAAGTTACAAAAGCCTGTGACCGTATGAACTCACCGCTCTGGGCTCTGAAGCTGAAGTCTCATTAGGGATACAGTAAATGGGCCACTGGCCCAAACCCATGTCTAGCAGTTCACCAGTAATGGGGCGATGGCTAGTTATCCTTGATTGCTAGTCCCTTTTCTCGGGGCTGAAACTTTGTCATTAGCATAGTTTCAGCCTGAGAGTTACTGCCAGGGTGGAATTACTCTAATTAAGAGGAAAGGAAAAATATGTTGGCAGTCATTAATTTTTCTTGATTAGAGGGTGACCCAGTTTGAGGTTAAACGAAGAGGACTGGGGTGGTAATTTAGCACTCTGGGGGTTCGTAGCGATTTTTGTGAGCCAGAGAAGCAACAGCTGGAGCCCAAGGTTGCCTGTCTGATTTGAATTTTTCCCTACACTTAGAAAGGTGTGTGTGCAAGGGTTTTTCAGCAGCACCAAGTACATTTTTAAGAATAAACAAAATCAAAGATGTGACTATTGGCACAGCGCTAGGATTTTTCTTTGCCCCTCCTTTTTTTATTAGTTAGTTGAGAATTTTGTACAGTGTATTCTGATCACACCCTTCCTCCAACTCCTCCCAGGACCCACCCCTTTTTCTATCCACCCAACTTCCTATCCTTTGTTTGTTTGTTTGTGACCCATCACAGTTTGTGCAGGCACACTCTTGGGTGTGTGTCTGTCCGCTGGAATGTGATGGACTTTCTAGAAAACCGACTTCTTCTCTCAGTAGATAGCAACTGCTGATAGCTGCTTAGCTAGGGGTGGGACTTTGTGCCCATCACCCGACTCCACACTAGTCTCTAGGGCACTAGAGTCTGAAGGCTGCCGGTGCTGCATCCTGTACTGATAATCAGGGGAAATCTCCTTATGTGAAATGTTATATATGTATTATTTATTTGAGGCTTACTTCCATGAAAAAAAAATGTATGTGGGGCCAGAAAATGTGCATGTGAGCTCTGACCTTCCTTTGGTGTGCCCGTGACACTGATATTAATATCTGAGTTAAACTTGTTCTCAGTGACATTTTCTGGGGTCTGGAACAGCTGTAACCCACAATGGTGGTGGCTCTGTTGTATTCCAGGATTGAGAAGCAGAAATACCATATGTTTCAAAGACCCCCAGCCGAGGGAAGAAGAAAGCAATGCTGGGAAATAGTCTGTAAAGTACTTGCAACTTGAGTTGATCTCTAAGACATATAAAATCCGGGCATAGTGAAATCACTTGTTATTCCTGCACTGGGGAGAGGGAACTTGCTGGCTTTTATTTTAGCCTAACTGATGAACTTCAGGCAGAGAGAGACCCTGTCTCAACGGAGATGGCAATGTTCTTGAGGATGCCACCTAAGGTTGCCCTCTGCACACATTTGCACACATGTACATGGGACACACCTAGGCACTCATACATGTACACTTGTATGGGCATACACACACATACACACACACACACTTGGTAGAAGGAAGGATTGATAGCCTGATGCAGTTTTGTTGCCCAGCTGCAGTCTGTCCATACTATCAGAAAGGTGGTAGGAGGCCACAGAATCAAGGAGGTCTTTTAAATATGTACTTCTTGCGTTTATTCATTAAACAAAAATTCACTGAGAACCTCCTACATTCAGGTCCTTCTCCAAGACCTGAAACCACTACAGTAAAAGTGGGCAAATATCCTTTCTTTTCAGAGTACATAAATGAGGTGGTGCAGGGAAGATAAACTAGTTATGACCGAGTCATGTTGTAATTTTTATTTTATGTGCTTTGGTGTGAGGATGTTGGATCCCCTGGAACTAGAGTTACAGACATTAGTGAGCTGCCTTTTAGGTGCTGGGAATTGAACCTGGAATTCTGCAAGAGCAGCCAGTGCTTTCAATCACTAAGCCATCTCTCCAGCCCCATCAAGTCATGTTCTAGATAGTGATGATTCTGAAGAACAAATGAACCAGGAAAGACAGATTGTGTGTTTGTGTGTGTGTGTGTGTGTGTGTGTGTGTGTTTACAGGGCAAGCTGGGAGTTGCTGTTTAAATGGGGTGCTTGGGGGAAAACCTTACCATATGTATCAGGCAACTTTTTTTTCATCTCTGTGACAAAATACCTGAGATAAAGAATTGAATATATTGAATATGATAAAGATTTCTTTGGCCTCTTCATGGTAGCTCGGCCCTGTTGCCTTTTGGCCTGTGTTGAGACAACAGATCATGACAGGGAGCACATGGCAGATATTTGCTGGCTTCATGAGGGCCAAGAAGAAGAGGGAATGAGAGGGAGGGAGGGAGGGAGGGAAGGAGGGAGGGAGAATGGATATGAACGAGAAGGAATATGTCACCCATGATCTAACTTCCTTTATTGGGCCCAGTTTCCTAAGGATCTAACACCACCACTACCTTCTTAACAGCTCAGTTAGTAAGACTAAATCATGCAGGGACATTTAACATTGAGTGATGTTTGTGAAAAGCTTTGAAGGAGATGTTGGGCCCAGCTGGTTCTGGGAGGAGCTTGCAGAGGCAATAGCCAACACAAAGGCCCTCAAGCAGCAGGGGGAAAAGGAAGGGCAAGGCAAGGAGATGAGGTCGGGGGAGCAGGAGGAGGTCAATGATGAGGTAAAGGAGGAGGGGACTGGGACCACCGTGAGAAAGAGTTGGGGTCTTCCTGAGTGAGGTGGAAGGCCTGCGGTCTCTCCGGGAGAGGCTTCTGCTGCAGAAAGCCAGCTGCAGCCACGCTAACCCAAGTTGCCTCCCCTATGCCACTGAAGTGGATGTGGGAATTCCAAGGGGAATGGCTGACTTTAGGCGCCGTCCTTCCAGCAGGTTTGAGGAGTCTGACGAGAAAGAGGTGTGTGGCATAGAAGAGAGGGAGAATAGAAGAGGGGCAAAGGAGAGGGGGGGAGAAAGGGAGAAGGAAGAGGGGAAAAGGGCCTCCCTCGAAGGCAAATGGAGCTGGACTGTTACCTACATGGTCTGTTCCTTCCAAGCAGTTCTCAAGGGTGGCTGCAAGAGTCAGCCTGGATGGTCACTATGCTCAGCAGCCCCCTTGCTGCATGCAGTATTGCCTGGCACAGAGACTTTGGCAAGTCAGCATTTGTCGTATGGGAGGCCACTTGTTGGTTACTGACTGCTCAGCCCTGAAATAATCACACAGAAACTATGTTATTTAAAACACTGCTAGGCCCATTAGCTCTAGCTTCGTATTGGCTAACTCTGACATCTTAATTCAACCCATCTTCATTAATCTGTGCATCATCACGAGGTTGTGGCCTACCAGCAAAGTTTCAGCACATCTGTCTCTGGCAGCGGCTCCATGGCTTCTCCCTAATTCTGCCCTCCTTTCTCCCAGCATTCAGTTTAGTTTTCTCCCAGCATTCAGTTTAATTTTCCCTGCCTACCTAAGTTCTGCCCTAAAACAGGCCAAGGCAGTTTCTTTATTCACCAGTGGTATTCACAGTATACAGAGGGGAATCCCATGTCAAGCACTGAAAGAAAGAGTGAGTACATGCCACGAAATTGGTGTTTGGATCTTAGATGATCCTCAAAAGTCCATTGGTAAAGGCTTTCTCTGCAAGGCAGACTTTACTATGGTAGGTGGTAGACTATTTAGGAGGCAGGGCCCAGGGGAAGCTCTTTAGGCCACTGGGTGTATGTGTTGTGTGTTGTGTGTGTGTGTGTGTGTGAGGTGTATCTTTAAAGAGGTTTATGGAGTCTGTACTCCTATTATTTTTGTTCCTTGGTTGTGAGATAAATTGTTTTGCTCTGTCATGTTCTTCTACTAAGATGTGATGCCTTGGTGCATATGTAAAAGCCACAAGACCAGCTGGTTGTGGGCTGCAACTCCAGAACCATGAGCTTATTTAAAATAAACCTTTCTTTACAAGCTGACCATCTTAGGGATTAAAAAGCAGCACTTGTAGAAAGCTAACACAGCGTTCCAGTTTCTTCAATGGGTGCTCTCAGAACCCTATCCCCTCCCCCAAGCCACAGAATCACCAGTAAGTCAATGAGCACAGCTGGAGGAACATGAGGTTCCTGAATTGCATCTGAGTACTAGGAATGGTTATTAAACTCATTTCCACTTTGCATGAGTATCCGTTGCTATCAGCTTCTGTTTCATTTTTAATGAAAATAATTGTGTATCGACATTAGCCTATTTGTGGTTGAATGTGTATGTGTGTGTGTGTGCATGCACGTGTGTGTGTGAGTGTGTGTAGACCAGAGGTCAAAATTTTCATCAGGAAACATCTACTTTATTTCTTAAGACAGGGTTTCTCACTGGGACCTGGGACTCACCTGTTCAGCTCGGTAGTCTGGTCGGTGAGCCCCAGTGATCCTCCCGCCTCTGCTTCCCCAGCGCTGGGACGTTGAGGATGTGTCACTATGCCTGCCTCCTTCTGTTGGTTTTGAGGCTCAGGTCCCATGCTGTTGAAGAGAGCCCTCCCCTCAAAGTCTCCTTTAAGTACCAAACTGTGAGCGTTACAAACCAGAAGCCTTTTGGGGCTGAACAAAAGGCTTCCAGACCGTGGGGTCACACCTTTGTCTGATCTACCATGGCTGCCCTGTCTCTGGAGATTGGCACATTTGGGAGAGATATGACTTCATCTATTATTTTTTCTTTTGTGGCTCACGGTTGACTTTAAAGAAGCGGCAGCTTGCTCTGTTTTTATTTATGACGTGGTTTTCAGAGTTCATGGTTCACAAAGACTGACAAGGTTAAACTTATGGAAGTGGAGGCCAATTTAATGTTTCCTCTCAGTTTCCAATGTTGCCCCTGAAGGGGATGCTGGGATTTGGCTACAGTGAATGGCATCCTGGGAGCGGCTGTCCTTATAAGTACTTAGTAAATTGTGTTAAGACTTGCAGTTGAAAGGCTAAGTGCTGTGAATTCAACTCGAAATTCACACACAGATTTCAAATTGGCTGAATAAAGTTTTGTTTTCCTGGGTTTATCCTTAATTACTAATTTGATTCAAGTTTAATTAGCACTGCTTAGTGATGACTTTGGCCTCTTTAGCATTCTTTAACTTACTTAAGTTGAAAGTGAGTAAAGAATCCTTTTTCCCCTTAAGGGTATTTTTTTTCAGTGGGAAATATTATAATTCATATTCATTTGTAATTGATATCAACTGAGTTGAGGCAGAGGCCAGGAGGATGGTAGCTGCCCCAAGTCCCCCAAGACCCTTGTCCAAGTGTCTCCTGGAGCAAATAGAAACTGACTCATTAAGCCTTGATCCAGTGTAAAGAGATGAAAGACTGCTTGGCATGTTTTTGAAACTTGAGCTGCCCTTTGCAAAGGTCTTGCCTTTGTTTTTTAGGCTGAGCATCTAGAAGCATGGAAATGACAGGTCATTTTAGAGAGATTATATGTGACAAGAGAAAAAGATGATGTCATACACACGCACATGTCTATATATATGTTTGAGGAGTTGTGTAGAGAAAGCCAATCATAGAACAATTGATGGTTTCTAGAACTGCTGTTCTTTTAAGTGGAGAACACTGGAAACCAGAAACCTAGGAAAAAGTTCATTATCCTGATTATCAATTTTCCAAATGTGAACCACAGTGAAACAAAAGGGCTAGAGTGAGAGTGAGGCTTCCCCAGTCACCAGGGGCATCCTCAGGGGTCTGTCTATCAGCAGCAGGGGGAAAGAATGTAGGAAAACTTCCAGATCAGTGGGCTCTAAAGCCATGGCATCAATCAGCTACAGATTGATCTAGGAAATACATTGCGACCCCACCAAGCATGTATAGACCTTCTTTGGTTTTTATCTCCTGAACCTGGCTTGGAGTTGGCACGGTTATCATCATCTACTGTTAGTGATGGAGAGATGATGTCAAGTCTGGAGAGGATGGCCTGGGAGACAGTGCTCATGATGCCCAGGGGCTGGGAGAAGGCTGCCTGTCTCAGTCACCGTTCTGTTGCTGTGACCAGACACTATAACCACGGCAGCTCTCATGGAGAGACGTGTTTAATTGGGGACTGGCTTACAGTTTCAGAGGCCCAGTCCACTGTCGTTGTGGCAGGGAGCATGGCCACACACAGGCAAACGTGCTGGAGAAGTTGAGAGAACTGCATCCTGAGCTGCAGGCTGCAGGAAGGGAAAGTGGTCCAGGGATTAGCTTGGGTTCTTGAAATCTCAAGCCTGCCCCCAGTGACACACTTTCTCCAGCAAGGCCACACCTCCCAATTCCTCCCAAGAAGTGCCCAAGCACCAAGTATTCAAATATATGAGCCTAAGGGGGCCATTTTTAGTCAAACCTCCAGAGTGGCAAAGGGGAAACTTTCAGAGACCAGAGTGGACAGGGTAGCAACTAGGTCCTCGTGGGATTTCTGGCAGGGGACAGGCATGGTTTAGTCTGAGGATTAGTCTATTCCTTGTTTTCCCTCTGTATTTTGAGACAGTGTTTCTCTCTGTAACAGCCCTGGCTGTTCTGGAACTTGCTTTGTAGACCAGGTTGGCCTGGAACTCACAGAGATCCTCTTGTCTATGCCTCCCAAGTGCTAGGATTAAAGGCGTGTGCCACCATGCCCTTCTGACTATTCTAAAATAGAATGGCATCTAAAGTGTGAATGGCATTGAAACATAAGTCAAATATTTTAATGCTTAATTTGTAATGATTTTGTTTTGAGACAGGGTTTTTCTGTGTAGTTTTGGAACCTGTCCTGAAACTTGCTATATAGTCCTCACAGAGTTCAGGCCTCCTCCTTCTGAGTGTATACCACCACCGCCTGGCTGTGATGATTTTTAAAAATAGGGAAAAAAATGATTACCAGCCTTGTTGAGTGCTAGTTTAAGTTTCCTATGTGCTCTGCTCTCACTCCCATTGGTAAGCAGAGCCAAACAAAATTTAGGTCCTTTCTACATTTTACACTTGTTCTCTCCCAATGTATTTCGTGAACACACGTGTGTATGCATTCATGTATGTGTGCACCAGAGTCTGAGGATTCTATGTCCTTCCTCGCCTGCACAATGGGTGAAAATGGGAGTTGCAGACCTAGGTCCTATTATTGTACCTGCCGAGAAGCGCCAACTGTACGAAAGATCGAGTGTAGTCTTTTCTATTGCTTTCTCTTTTCCTCTGCTGCTCTGGAAGGCCAGTTCCAAGAAGCCCTCTCGGGGCCAGTGAATCACAGCTGTCTCCATCCTATTCCCCAAAATAACAAACCAAGGGAAGAGGGCAAGGAAGGGTTAGGACAACATGCTATGTCGGCTTAGGCTGCTACGTGGGCTCATGCTGCTCCATAGCCTGTCCTTTCCTCTGTCCCTCCAAGGGTTTCTTGAGGCCTGGGCCGTGGGGAATCTGAGATACATGGTGCTTGAAGCCTTTATTTAAAAATCTTGACTGTGTCCTTTGAAAGTAGAAAGTGATTTTTTTTAAAGGAAATCACTTTTCTGGGGGTGGCGGTAAGGATTCAGCCTAGAGAGACTGTAGCCTTAACAGAAGTCTAGAATTTCAGAGCCGGATGGCTCCTGTCCAATTTCATTTTTCAAAGGAGGAATGAGAGACTCAGGGAGATGAAATGTCTTCCTGAGTGACCTGCAGCATGGACTCACTTATGCTAAGTCGGGCTTGTTTCGAGGGACAGTGAAGACATGAGGACCCAGATGGGTGCTGCAGAAGAATGAAGGCATCGCTTAGGGCTCTACTTCCCGTCCTGCGGCAGCGAGGAGACTGTCATTGTTTTGTTTCTGAATCATCTAGTATGTGTGGTTTCTTTTCATTTTGATGGTTTAGTGAAAGCAATAAGAGGTAGGGTATGATCAGATTTTGTGTGTGTGTGTGTGTGTGTGTGTGTGCATGTATGTCCATGTGTGCTCACACACATGTGCATGCATGCATGCCTCTGTGCGTGTTTGTATTTGGAAGGATTTTTTAAAAATGATTTTTATTGAGTTCTACATTTTTCTCTGCTCCCCTCCCTGTCTCTCCCCTCCCCTTCAACCCTCTCCTAAGGTTCCCATGCTCCCAATTTACTCAGGAGATCTTGTCTTTTTCTACTATTTAGAAAGATTTTTATATATCTCTCCTTCCCCTGAAAAATGGGAGTTTCAAATCTAGGGATATGTACCCTAGGCTGGCCTCAAGTTTGAAATCCTTTTGCTTTAGCCTCTGGATTGCTGGGATTAGGGGTGTGTACCGACACACCTAATTGAGGAAAGGCTTTTAAAACCAAATTTGAGTACACATTGCTGAATATTCAATACCTGTTTAGTAGAGAAATTCAAACAATGTGAAAAAAGGTTCCTAGTCTGGGAGCAAGCTGGGAAGGTATCAGAAGATCGTCTGATCTAGTCCCAGATCAGAATAATAAGGCAGTCACTTTTCTGATCCCTTAAATTCTTTTTGTTGCCATGAAGGCTGGGCCGGGGTAATTTCCAGATTATACTACAACAAGGAAGATTTGAAAGTTAATGGTTGTGCTCGCTTCGGCAGCACATATACTAAAATTGGAATGATACAGAGAAGATTAGCATGGCCCCTGCGCAAGGATGACACGCAAATTCGTGAAGCATTCCATATTTTTTCCTTAATTTGCTAAATATAAATGGACTAAATATTGTAACTGTAATTCTTGCTAGATACCTGTTTTGCTATATGTAATTTTACTATGTTAAAGTTAAAATCTTCCTTTTTATTTAGATAGAAAAAGGGAGGTATTGTGGGATTCCCCTCTGTGTGCTATGAATATGTTTTACTACCATTGGTTAATAAAAGAAGCTGTTTTGGCCTATAGCAGGGCAGAATATAGTCAGGCCAGAAGAGATACAGAAAGAGAATAGGAGGAATCATAGAAATACCCTGAAGCCACTGAAAGAGACATATGTTGGAGACTTACCAGTAAACCGCAAGCCTTGTGGCAATACATAGAATAATAGAATTGAGTTAATTTAAGATGTAAGTTAATTAATAAGAAGCCTAAGCTAATAGGCCAAGCAGTGTTGCAATTAAAAAAAAAAAAGAAAGTTAATGGTTGTTTATGTAGTTAGCATTTCTCAGTTCCTAGTTTTCACAGTATATAGAGCAGCAATGATTTAAGGAAGGGAGACCTGTATGTCTCCCATTAGAAGGTACATTGGGAGCCCAGGCTGCTTCTGCATTTCTGGTCTGCCAAACTTAGGGTATTTTCTTATCATCACAGTCTACAGTCTAAGAGGTCTGGTCAGCATGTCCATATTCTAACCAGCAAGATGAAAGAAGGAGAGAGGGTCCCTTCTCTTCATGAGGATAGTTCAAAAGTTGTACTCATTCCTTCTGCTCCAACCTCGATGGGCAGAACTTAGTAAACTGGCCACACCTGGATGTAAGGGGCTGAGAAGTGCTGTGTCCCCTCTGTCTGGCCATGCTATTGACTACTAGTTGTAGTTCACCAGTGAGGAGGAAGTAGATGTTGGGGACAACCGAGTCACTGATATGCAAACTGTAGAGACAGGATGGTCTCTTATCTCCCCCACTGTTAAGAGGGGGGCTAGTGGGGGAACGATTTCTTAGCCATGGCACAAGGCTAACCTGGAGGAATAATGGCAGCTCTCGGAGAACCAGCCTCTGAAATTCTGTTATTCAAGTTGATGGGAACCTGTGGTAGAATCCTGCCTCACGTTCCTTTATCTCCGAGCTCCACTTCTATGGTGGGTGACAGCAGCCATGTTTGTCTCTTTAGCCATAGTGGGCTCTCACAACCCTCTCCTTCTGGGTCTTGGGAACTATGATTAGTGGTGATAGGCTGTGAGTCTGAGTAGTATCTGCTCGGAAGCACAGAGGACCAGCTTTCATGGGAAGAATGGGAAAGCAGAGAAAGCTGGTCCTTAGAGGAGAGTGAGGAAGTGCTGAGAAAGACTAGCTTTGAAATATTCTGAAGGATGCGAGAAGTGGGGGATGGGGAGGAGCTGCCTGGTTCCTGATTCTCTACAGCCTACGCCTCTGTTTCTCATAAACTGAAACACACTCATTCTTATTTGTTAAGACTTTCTTTCAAATATGTTATGTATATAAATGTGTATATATATGTATGTACACACGTTTATTATGTATGTAAATCCCACTTACATACGGGAGCTCTTAATTAAAAAAAAAAAGCCCTAGCTGATAGTAGAGGATATTTTCCCCCCAGCAAATCTTACAATGTTATGTATCATCTTAACAGCTAATGGCTTGCAAATTTCAATTTTCGGCTTGTCACTAAAAGTGACAACTCAGAAGAGACTGTAAAAATCGATTCACCTAGCTAAAGTTACCCAAAGTAGGGACGCTAAATAGGTCAGTCAACGGAAGCCCGAAGCATGGCATCTTTTTCCAAATAAAACATCAAGAATCCACACGGGAAGGGTGTAACGATTCCAAAGGGATATGGAAAAGAGCTCAACTTTGTTTTGAGCCATTTTCCTCCTGCATCTGTGAGCATGTGGCTTTGGAGCGGATCCTAAGTCAGTGTTGGAAGACAGCACTCACTCTACATGTTTAAGATGACTTCGAAGGAGAAAGAGGTAGGGAAGTCACCAACTTGCTCAAAAAAATTTGAAGAGTGGAGACTCAGCTGGAAGACTTCACGTCACAAATCTCTCTGCACGAAATACGAAATCTACGAAAAGAATATATTAGGGCCAGACTTCAACTGAGTAGAATCTAATGGGTCAGAGCTTTCAATTATTGTTATTATTATTATTTATACCTACTCTAAATCATGTCTATAACAAAACAGATCTGTCCCAACATTGTCCCTGTTTTAGGTCTTTCAAACTTTTTAAATTGACATCATTTATCTAGACCCACAGAATAGTTGGTGCTAAGCCCTGAAAAGGCTTTTGGCCCTCTAACACAGTGACTGCAACCTTGGCTTCACATTATAATTGACTTTAAAAACTCTTATGTTAGGGCTGGAGACATGGTTCAGTCAGTAGTGTTCCTGCCAGGAAAAGGATGTGAGTTTGGGTACCTGACACCCTTGTAAAAGCTGGAGGTGATTGAATATCTCTGTGACCCTAGCCCCAGGGTGGTGGAGACAGGTGGATCCCTGGAGCCTGATGGTCAACCGTTCTAGCCAATCAGTAAACTCTGGGTTTAGTGAGAGACGTTATCTTTAAAAGTAGAGAGTTATATTGGAAGATATTCCATGCCAACTCTTTTGGCCTCTGTACAACTCTCACAATTCAGTATTAGCAACACAACACACACATGCATACTCTCTCTCATGCACACACTCTCTCACACACAAACATCCTCTCACACACACACATACTCTCTCTCTCTCTCTCTCAGACACACACACACACACACACACACACACACACACACACACCTAACATCCGCTTTAGCAGATAACAGGGAAAGCAGAACCTATGGAGACGAATGGAACCTGGGTATCTGAAAGTTTCCAGATAATTTTAAGGTATGGTCAAGTTCAAGTCAGAGTGAGGTGACTAACCCAAACTGCCCCCCCCCCGGACAGGATTAGGTCTATAATCTAGGGCTTTCTACAGCAGTACAGTGCTTTCCCACACGGCCCCCAGGCTCCAGCAACACAGGGCCAGCTTGTGCCGTCCACACTGGCTGTTAACAGTGACGTCACACTTTGACATGTTTTCTAGTCATCTGGAAGTCTTCTCAACTTGGCTTCTGATTCATTGGTCATGAGCCGGGGCTGATAATTGGACTTTTAAACAGGTTTTCAGATGATGCTGGTGGTCCAAGACCCCCACTTGGAGATTACTGTTTTAAACTCTTGTGGGGTTTCACCCTTACTCATGACACACCTCCTTAGCACCCAGGTAGTGGATCTGGGTTCTTCTGCCATTGCTCTTTGTTGATGTTTCTCTTTGTTTTTCCAAATCGCTACAGAGTATGTTAACCTAGAAGACAAACTGTCTTTTTGTGGAGGAATCCTCCAGCCATGTGCTTTGCGGAATAGCGTTTGACCACATGATTCCAGGGAAGCTTTACGTTAAAGCTTATTCCCGTGAGAGTGAAGGATGTGCCTCGCAACGGGCAGCGCCAAGGAGGCTAAAGTTCACCAACAGGGATCATTCGTTAGGTGGGATGCATGTCTGAGCTCGCTTATCGGCCTCCACATGTGGCTGGAGGTGGAAAAGCTGACTGGCGGGTAGAACGAAACCCGGGCACCGGAGGAAATCCAGACCTAATCCTCGCCCATAAAACAAAGTGGAAGATAAGTGGAAGGTTGAAATCTAAAAACAGATGGCTGAGTTTCTCCATGTGGGGCTGTAAGGGGAGGACTTTTGTGACAGAGTATTTATGGATTTGGGGGGAACCGGACAAGATGTTGCTGTAAATGCCAAACAGCCCACAGATTTTGTGATGGGAGCCTGTCTCATGATAGCTGCAGCTAGTTTAGGGAAAGGTAGCTGCTCTCTCTCGCGCGCGCTCTCTCTCTCTGTCTCTCTCTGTCTCTCTCTCTCTCTCTGTGTGTGTGTGTGTGTGTGTGTGTATTTCACGCATGCGTGTTGAGTGACAAGGTCCTACTGCCATGAGCTAGACTAACATGGTGGATGGAGGACAGGATTGCTAAGTGAAGTCCTTGTAAGGTTCCCATTAG
This sequence comes from Ondatra zibethicus, assembly GCA_004026605.1. NCBI lineage: Eukaryota > Metazoa > Chordata > Mammalia > Rodentia > Cricetidae > Ondatra > Ondatra zibethicus. Next base: position 51,811 of record PVIU01001792.1, read on the forward strand.
GAAAAGACTGGTCTTTTGGTTACAGAGAGAGTCTGTGTGGAGCTAGAAGTGGGTGGCAGAAAGTTGGGACTCAGCACGTTTTCTCCAAAGAGCTGTCCCCTCAGCAAGAAAATCAGATCTATAGAATCGCTGAAAGAAGCAGGCCATTACTGCTCCAACAGGCCCCTTTACTATGTGAGGCCATAATCCTTTGCATGATCATGCCTTGTATTGCAGGACTGCCCCTTTGCACATATCAAGCGGTAGCTGACATCTTTCAGTGGACAGTCGGCATGCCTGATCTTTTAAGGTTCTATCCCCAGTCTTTGTCTGACCCATAGAATACCTTTGATGGATAAAAAGAATTCCTTAGCATGCAAAGGCATAGCTAACTGGACCTTTGAACGCTATTCTCTCCGGGAAAAAAAAGTACCATATGGGCTATTTAGAAATCCATTTTTAAAACCCAAAGAGCCCTTTCTAATTGCAGTTCTGAAACAATCCTGCTGAGCTATGTGCGGTGGGGGAAGGGGTAGGCTTTTGTCTCCAGCTCCAAGGAACACGTGCTCCCAGTTTCAAAGTGGACAAATCAAGCAGGAAGATTTTCAATTGTAGTTTAAGCTGAGCGGACCCTTCGGATTTTCCCAGAGCTTGTCGGAATTCTATTTCTGGGAGGTTGCATTGTGACTGACTGAGACAAAGGGGGAGGGCGAGAGAGAAGAATCAGAATGAGAAACACGCGAAGAGGAAACAGATGTCTTCATGTTACACATGGGGTGCCCATTTGTGCTGTCCCAGAGTCTGGGGGAACAGCTTTGGACGTGACCAGTAAACATAAACAAGAAAGAACAGTGGCCCTGGAGCCCCGCTGTGGGACTGTCCCACACCTGAGGAGCCCAGCTTCTGAGAGCTCCTGCAAGCTGTCTGCATACCTGGGAAGGAGCCAAGAGGATCCCCTCCTGGGGCAACAGGGAAAGGCCCTCTTGAATCCCACCCAATTCTAAGTCTTATGCTGTCTTTCTCTCGAGAATGTGCTTTCTGTTAGATTTGGGGACGGGGTGGCAGAGACACACGCTTCTGCAGACTGCCCTTTTCTGGTGTCCACGGTTGGAGTTCCTGAGTTTCCTGTGTCCTGGGGACCAGTTCAGTGTGGCTTTCTATTTGTGTAAGCTAGGGAGCAGGCCTCAAACATGTGATCCATAGACCAGAGGCACCAGCACTATCTGGAAAACTCTTCTAGGCTAAGAACTCTGGGAGGGACCCAGGCCTAGGTGACTGACTGTCTTCAGATGATTCTGGCTGAACCTGAGACTGGCCGCTTCGAGCCTGCCCTGGGTAAAGCCCCTCCGAGCCGAGCCTGCCACGGGTAGAGTGTAGCCATAGACAGAATTGAATCTCCCCATCTGAGCCTGGAGTTCTGAAACTGGTTAGTGGAAGAGGTACAGTTGAGGGGAACTTCTGTCTCCCCTCTTGTTCTACAGGATTCTCTGTTCCATCTGCGTGTTAGTTCTACCCTGCGGCCAATGCTAGTGGAGTTGGCCCTGGGTAGTGACACTAAACGATGCTGGGCCACCATGAACATTGCCAGAGTCTCTTCTCTCTCCCATAGTTTAGATGTGTCCTTGGGGCTGTCTTCTCTGGGGTTCCCCCAACTGTGCAGCACACACACACACACACACACACACACACACACACACACACACACACACACACACACACAAAATCAAAGGCTCAGAGAGCATCTTTCATGGGTTCACTTTCTTTTCTCTTTGGAAATGAGCCCAAGAGAAGCAGGCAGCAGAAATTCTTTGATGAAAAACTCTGTTACATGCTACTCACGGAACTGCTTTCCTCATGTTTGGCTATAGAAGTTTCAATTGCAGATTAAATAGTTTGTGTGTCTGCTGAAATTAACCCCTCCTTACCTCCCATCTTTGAGTCAGGCATACTGTGTCAGTGCTTCCTTCCATGAGCTTCATGGATGCTGACACACATGTCATTGAGCACACTGGACACTTTCTCCTTGGGTGGGTTAGAGCTGGTGTTTTTTTTTCCTACGGCAAATATCTTTTGGGTTGCCCACACGTCCTGAGCCCCTCTTATGACCATAACTAGAGGAAGCCAGCTACACCCTCTCTATTCCTCTCTCTCTTCTTGGCAAGAGGACAACATTTAATCCTGACCTTTTTTGAATGATCCATTATGGTATGTGTGGAGCAGCCATTAAAAGATAAGAGTTTTTTCCTCCCATGTTTGGCTTCTGAGATGGAGCCAGGAATCATATTGAGAGGAAATCATACCAAATTTCTTTTTGGATGATGTTGGAAAGATTAAGTTATTAAAAGCCTGAACTGGTCTGCGCCTGTGTTATGAAATTCTTTTGCTGTGTGTGATAATTTTTCAGTAAAGAAATTCCCAAGTCTTTTCTGAGCTTGATGTAGAAGCTTGGGGAGAAATGATGAGACTGAGCATAAAACGATAGAAGGGATTTCCCAGCTCCCCCACTTTGATAACCTCTGTGGGATAGGGGAATGCTTTTTGTTTGGAGTGTCCTACCATCTAGGAAAAAGGCGCTGAAGTCCTCATTGCCATTGGTGACCATTGACTGAGCCCTTTCCTGATGTGAGCTGGAAAAGCATCGTAGGTGAGGGGAGAGATACTGCCTGGGGAACTAGACACAGACGATCGCATACAGTGACCTTATGTGTGACATACGTTTTGGTACTCAAGTGGACAATGCATTGGAGTTCAGGCAGAAAAAAAATGGGCCAACAAGTCTCAGGACGCATAGGACCAGAGATGGGAGCCAGGACCTTGAAGGTGGTGCTGGGGAACACAAGAGTCTGTGAGCTTGGGTCTGTATTCAGCCGTCTCACGATGCTCTGTGCTCTGGTCATCTCTTGTTGCTCTTCCTACTAACCCATTTTCTCCAATGCCACCACTCACCTACTCAGCTTACTTACATCTCCAGATCCACCTCCCTTCTTCAACTGTCTTGAGCTGTCCCCAGGAAGGTTAACCTATATTTTTAAAAAAAGCAAAATTATGTAAACTGAGCTTATTAGTTTGCCAGACAAATCAAATCCTTATCAGGAGATTAAATCCACTGTTTGCGGGGGGTAAGCTAAAACAAAAAAGTTTTTTTTTCTTTTAAAAAAAGGTTTTGTTTTGTTTTAAAATAAAAGTGCCTTTTTTAAACAGTGACAATGAACTAAAGAAGAAATTATAAAGAAAATTCTAGTTGCAGTAGCTGGAAAAAAAATAAAAACTATATAGAAATAAGCACAGCAGAACAAGAGGACAACATTTAATCCTGACCTTTCTTGAATGATCCATTATGGTGTGTGTGGAGCAGCCATTAAAAGATAAGAGTTTTTTCCTCCCATGTATGGCTTCTACAATAAGAATTATCAAACAACAGAAAAAGGAAATACAGAAGGACCTCTGAAGTTCAGGGATTGGTAGAATCAGCATTCTTTCTTTTGTTACTTTATTTTTTCTTCTTTTTCCCCTCTCCCTTTTCTCCTACCATTTCCTCTCCCACCGCCCTCTGTGTCCCCTCCCTATCCACTCCTCTGTTTCTGTTCAGAAAAGAGCAGGCCTCCCATGAATGTCAACAAAGCCTGGCATGGCCTTCCTTCCTTCCTTCCTTCCTTCCTTCCTTCCTTCCTTCCTTCCTTCCTTCTTCCTTCCTTCCTTTCTTTTTTTCTTTCTTTCTTTCTTTCTTTCTTTCTTTCTTTCTTTCTTTCTTTCTTTCTTTCTTTCTTCCTTTCAAAAAACACTTAGGTTCAGTGTGATTATACAAATTAAGGGGCCACTAGGATGCCTGATAGGTTGCGTTCTATTTGTTCAAACAAGTCCCACTGCCTATTGGCTTGAGAAGGGTAGCACTAGTTAGGTCACTGCCGGTCATGGTGGGTTATTGGTGTTAGCTCATCTGGAGGGTGTTCTTTTTCAACTTGAGTGGGTTGCCACTGACTCTGGTTTTCTTTGCCAGAGCCAACAGCTCCGTCCTGCACAGAGCAGCCATCTCTGTCCAGCTTGTCTCCCCTGGTTCTGGAGAACCCTCCCCATCAGGACCAGGGGTTGGTAAGAGAAACCTGCTATTGTTGTTTGCTAGTGGCCCTCAGTCTCATCCCAGCTTTGAAAGCAGTCACTTTATCCAAGCGTTCTCAGATTTCTGTGTTGAGTGTGCTGTCCTTTGCCTTCCAGGAACTTGGCAGGGAGGTCGGGCGGAGACAACCAGCATTGGCGAAAGATGGCCTCCGCCTTTTTCTTTGTAGCGCTCACACCCTCCAGCTTTACCTTGTACACGGCCGCTCTAGTCCCATTCGCTACAGCACAACTGTGTAGCCTCAGCTCTCACAATTGCAAGTCACTATCTCGTTGCACTGCTAATTAAAATTTTTGAATGAGTATCGGATGAGCTATTCTTACTTCTAGACCATATCATACATGTCTGAAAACTCCTAAATTGGCCAAAATACTCTTCTTTCCACACCCAGTGGCTTTGGCTTTAGGTATCTACATAGTGTAGCATATTTATGGCAGGCAATGGCTGGGGGTGGTTCCCGTAGATGAGGAGTGGCCATTGCAGGTGCTGTAACTGACATGAACTTCTATTTATTCATTGTCTGTGCATGTCGTTTACTCCTGTTTATGCTTGTGAGGGTGTGGTGTGCTCCCCACATCTTGGAGGGACAGATGTCAACTTGGGCATCTTCCTCTATTTCTCTCTACTATATATTTTTGAAACAGGGTCTCTCCCTGAACCTGTAACTCACAGATTTAGCTAGGCTAACTGGCCAGAGAGCCCCTGGAATGCTGCCTTCTCTGTTCCCCACCCAGCAGTGGGGTTACAGGTGTGCACCACCATACCCTACTTTAATACAAGTCCTGGAGACGCAAACTCCGGTGCCTGCTCACCAAGACCTTGACCCGCTGAACCGTCTCCCCAGCCTATGGCTGTAATACACAGTGGGATGTTTTGCTATAAATACACATTAAGAAATAATTAAATCAAGCCAATGGACATACCCATCTCCCACATACTTATCATATTTGTGATGAGAATGTTGAAGAGTTCCTTGTTTAGCAGCCTGGGTATATATTATTGTTCACCGTGGACATGCTATTCCTCAATAGATCCCCACTCTAACTGGAAATTGACACATCCTTTGATATATCTCCCGAAGCTCCTCCATGCCTCCTGTCCCTGATAATTGCCCTCAGACTCTCTCTGCTTCTATGAGTTTAGCACCTGTAGATTTGTATGCACTTGAGATCCCGTGGCAATTTGGATTTCTGTACCTGGCATGTTCCATTTAGAACAACATGCCCAGTGTTATTCTGTGTTCTTTCAGATGGCAAGGATTCTTTAAATGGTCAGTAGTATTCCATTGTCTATCCTACATTCTCTGTCAACGGACACTTTGGATGTTTCCACATTTTGGCTACTGTAAATAGTACAGCAATAAACATAAGTCTCTTCCACATGCTAATTTCATTTCCTTTTGATATATGCCTAACAGTGAGATTGTTGGGCCATATATTGGTTCTATTTTTAACCACCTGAGGAATCTTTTTGCCTTATAATGACTGTACCCTTTTACATACCTACTGACAACATTCTTGTCAAAATTATTCTTTTAACTTTTTAATTAATTAATTTTTACTTTATGTGTACGGGTGGTTTACCTGTATATATGTCTGTGAAGTGAGTATGCAGTGCCCATGGGCATTGGAACTGGAGCAACAGACACTTGTTAGCCACCAGGTGGTTACTGGGCTAAAAAATAAAACAAAACAAACGTGGGTCCTCCAGAAGAGCAACCAGTGCTCTTAACCACTGAGCCATCTCTCCAGCCCCTCTTTTAACTTTCTGAGAATGGTTGGCTTACTGGGGATGAGATGATTTCTTGGTTTTGATTTGCATTTCTCTAATGTTAGTGAGGCTGGGATTTTTTTTTTGTTCCAAATAATTTTTGTTCATTTGTATATGTCTTTTTGAGAAGTGTCTATGTAGGCTATCCATTTTCAACGTGGTTATTTTCTTTCTTGCTGTTTTGCTGTTTCCATCCATGTATTATGGATTAACCCCTTATCAGTTTTATTATTTGGAAGCATTCCATTTTGTAGGTTGCCTTTGACCCATTTTTTTTTACCCCTCAATAGCAGACATTTTTTAGTTGGATGTAGTTTCTTGATCCACCATTTGTCTATTTCTGATTTTGTTTCCGGTCCTTCTAGAATCATATTAAAAGAATATTAAAACATTGCCCAGATAAATCAGAAGGTTGACCTCTGTTTCTTCTGAGTAGTTTCCCAGATTCAGGCTTTGTGTTTAATCTTCTATTGTATGTTTAGTTGATTTTAGTATGGCGTGGAGCCAAAAGGGTGCGATTTCATTTATCTGCAGGTAGAAACCCAGTTTTCCCAACATGAGTTATTGATAACCATCTTTCCCACTTTGTGTTCTTGCTACTTTTATCAATGATCCATTGACTGTGAACATGTAGATTCATTTTCTGGGTCTTCTATTATGTCTTCTTAGTCCGTGTGTCTGTGTTTGTGCCATACAGGCTGTGTTGAGTACTGTTGCTCTGTAATCATGGGTAGACTAGGAAGGTGGTGCCAGTATGAAGGATTTCCTGTCTAATCATTTTGCTTGTCTAGTGATATTTAACACACTCACACTGTATAGCCACCAGAAGTGTTAATTTCCAGAACTTTAAAAAAAAATCACTCCAAACAGAAATTCTGGACTTTTAATGAATTTAATGCAGTGATTCCCAAATATCCCTTCTCCTGACTCCTGGTAACCTCAATTCTACTTTTTATTTATATGGATTTGCCTCTTTTTAGGTACCTCATGCACGTGAGATCATATAGTATTGTCCCTTTGTGTCTGCCTTATTTCCCTTAGCATAATGTCCTCAAGGATACCCATGGTTAGCATATATCAGAATTTCATCCCTCTTTTAGACTAGTAAAATATTTCATAGAATGTATATATCATATTTTGTTTATCTATTTACTTATTGAGGAACATTCGGCATGCTTCTGCCTTTTGGCTATTGTTACACAAGATGTATAACTTTGAATTCAAATCTGTCTCCTCTATCTAATATTCTTGAATCCTTCAAAATGTAGAGCCCAGTTCTTTCCTCTGGACTATTTGGGGAGTCTGAGTGAATGAGGGGCCCATCATGAGACCCTCCCCTCTGCTGAGAGCCAGCAGGCTGCCTCGTTCAGCTTACGGAGTAGAAATGGCCTTGGAAACTGCCCAGTCACATTATCTTTCCAATTTCTGAAACACCACCATCATCTTTCCCAGGGTTGGATCCAATTTCTCCCTCTCTGAAGCAATCCCATGTCAGTGAGCGGGTGAGCTGACACCTGGGTAGGCTGGAGGCTTGGCCTTCCTCGTGCCCAGGTGCTGTTGCACTAGATACCAAAGGGGTGGTAGTTAAACATTTGTTTGCTCTGAGCCAGCTTTGAGCCCCTGCCAAAAATTTTCTTTATGAAAAAAAGGAGTAATGGACTCAGTTTTGGGTGTTTTTCTAGCAGTCTGCTTAATATAGCTCTTTTAATTTGCTCTTCAACCCCGTGATGCCAGTGTTGTTGCCTCCATTCACAGGTAGAGAAACCGAGGCTCATACAAGTACCTTGCCCAAATCTGGTAGCATGACGGGGACTTGGGCTCTTGACCAAGCTGTTTTCATGTCCACTGGGTCACAATTTGAACTCTTGATGCAGGAATAGCAGCAATCCCATTGGTGGCTGCTCCTCCACTCCTGTCTTCAGGGGAGCCTGAAGGAGTCACCAGGCCTGCTGTCTATTACCTGGGCATCACTGGATGGTTCAGGGTAACTTGAGGGAGGGGCTGTCTGGTTACTTCTCTATTGCTGTGATAAGACATGATGACCAAGGCAACTCTAAGAGGAAAACTTTTATTTGGGGCTTATAGTTTCAGAAGTTTTGAGTGTTTGGCCATTTATGGTGAGCATCATGGCAGCAGGCTGGTAGGCAGGCATGGCGTAGGAGCAGTAGCTAAGAACTTACATCTTGAGACACAACCACAGGCCAGAGAGAGCTAACTTGGAATGATATGGGTTTTTGAAACCAACAATCCACCCTCAGTGACATACCTCTTCCAACAAGGCCACACTCCTGAATCCTTCCCAAAGAGTTCTAACCAACTGGGGATCAAGTTTTCAAATATATGACCCTATGGGGGCTAATCTCATTCAAACCACCATAGGGACCTATGATATGTATTTTTCTATACATCATGCATTGCTTAGTACATAGTTTAAATGTTCTACAAATTTGCAGACAGTTGATCTGCAATTGGAAATAGTTTTGATCAGATCATTTCTTTTTAGAAGAGCAGAGGAGAGATGTCTATAAAATAATTCATCATGCTTATCATTCCAACATTGTTTCTCATGCTTCATTTGTGTGTGTGTGAGCATCTTATAGGAGCAGACCTTTGATGACCCCCATAAGCGAGAATGCAATCAAAGCACTGCAAGACTCTGCCTTTGATGTCCTCTCCGAAGACTATAATTTTGAGAATTGCTTTCTTGATTGGCTATTGTGGATGGGTAAGGAGAGGCCGGTGCTCAGGTAGGGCAGCAGGAATGTTCCTGGAATTCCAATGGAGATCTGCTTTGAATGCTTGGTACTTATTCATGAGACCCTTTCATATGGAATCACACTTCCTTTGCAAATGAAAATATTTATATATGATAGTATTCAGACAATTTGGAAAAAAAATTGCAACCTGCACTGGCTTCCCTTTCTTCTGTGCCTGCCATCCCAGAATATTTTCATTCCTCTCCCAATATTAATAAAAAAAGAAATCAAACTTTTGCAGGCTTCACTTAGTTCCTGACTTTCAATCAGATAACTCTGTGAGCTGCATATTTCCCTCTCTTCTTTCAGTATTCATGAGGGATTGTTCGTGGCTGGGCTGGGTTTTCGCATTTGTCTACATCAGGAAAGGCAGGTTTATTCTTTGGGAATTGTGTGTAACTTACAGCCTACCTATTTCTTGTCCCTCCCTGCCTTTCCCATCTTTTTCCCCCCTTTGTTTGAGTTTAGAAGGCTTCATTCTTCTCCCTACCCCCCACCTCTGTTTGCTGTTAGCACAAAGTTAAGGCGTTATGGCTTAGAATATTGATCCAGCTTCCCTGCAGAGACTTGGGTATCTGGGCTCTGCATTTTGATATGGCTGATTGAAAGTGGTCGGGGCTAAATTTGCCTCCTAGGATGTTGCGCTCCCCTCCTGAGTCAATTTGTATCCATTTTATCAAATTCCTTATTGATTACAGATCTCACCACACTCACATTAGTTTTCTGGGAAACTTGAAAGAAATATTAGATTCCTTGCTTTGGGTAGGGTAGGGATGTCATAGCATCTAGCTCCTTGGGGACTCTCCAGAGATCTCAATACTTTAAAGTGACTCCATTTCCTCATGGGCACTTGGCTCAGACTCATGAGGACAGTATTGGTTATTTTGAATAGAATCCATATCAGAAGTTTGGCCCTCTTTTCCTCCATTAGCTTTATTTTCTGGAAATCCGTAGGGGCAATCTCATGGTTGACCGAAAGGAATACGAAGAGAAGAGTGCGGCTGGCATTTTGCTTTCCCCCAGAGAAAGAAGCCTGGTTAAGTCGCCAGCTACGGGAGAGGGTGGTACCTCTCCTGCCTGAGTACCAAGTGATGGGGCAGGGGTGGAGGTGGGGAGAATGAGCTTATGCACTGTCATGACCTGGCCAGACTTTCAGGCATGTTCATTCTCTTCGATTTGTAATCAGATATGGAAGAGTCCAGTCTGCGGGTAGAGGGGTGTAAGGATTCAGCCCCTTAGATGGTCACGTTTCTCTTGTCCCTATTCCATTATTGGGGTCATCTGAGATGCTGAACAAAGAAGAAACGTTTGCTTTGCTGTTGAGTTGCAGTTTTGTCTGCGCTAATGGTTATTTTTAGAACCAAATTCATGTAGCGCTGTGACACTGGGCATGTGTAACTTGACATGTTTATACTGAGAAAGCTTTATGCTATACGTAGTTTTCAAATTTCTATTTTGGGGACAGGGTCTCATGTAGCCAAAGCTAGCCTTGAAGCCACTATATATCTGAGGATGACATTGAACTCCTGATCCTCCTCCCTCCACTGCTGTTACATAATTTGTTATTTTATTTATTTTTCAACCGTGGCACTACACCCAGTTTATTTGGTACTGGGTGTTGAACCCAGGGCTTGATATGGGCCAGGCAAGCATTCTTCCAACTGAGCTAAATCCCAAGCCCGTTTTTATTCTATTGAAGTACCGACAGTGTAGAAAGCAAACCTAAAGTGGATATAAAATAAATGGGCTGCTCAGTCCCCTTATTTTGGAGAGGCCTACGTTTGGCTGCCAGCCTCTAAGACAGTCACCATTGATCCTAGGCTGCTGTCTTGAATCCTGTGTGTAGTCCCTTCCCATATTGTGCCACGATTCTTCTATATGACCAATAGGATATACAGAAGCGATAGTATATGATTATGATGTTAGGCCACAAGAAGATCCTATGCTTCCTGCTCTGCCCCTGTTCTGCAAAACCCCTGTTTTGGGAGGATGGGGGCGGGGAGCCGGCAGCCATGCTGTGAGCACACTTAAGCAGCTGTATCGAGAGGTCTATGTGTCGGGGAGCAGAGAGGATGAAGGATGGAGTGTTTATTGCCCAGCCTGTTTCTTTTTCTGAATCTATTGATCAAACTCCCTGAGGAGATGATTGCCCTGTAGTGCAGGGTATGGAAGTCAACATCTTATTCAAGTCTTGGAGCCAAAGTGTTGCTCAAGGGAGGAAAGAAGCAGGTGAGATGGTGTAAGGAGGAACCCAGGTGGGGTTTTGTTGTTGCTAATTCACAGGCCCTGGTCTATAAATTACTTCCTTGTGGTGGGCCCTGATCTATAAATCATTTACTCTCTGTGGGCCTTACTTGCTCCTATCAGGTTAGGACAGTAGTAGACATGGATTCCTGCCCCAGCTTGCCACCCCACCCAAGCTCTTTATGGTCTGTGCCTGATCCATGGAGTAAGGAAGCTGGAAGAGAGGCCCTTTAGGGGCCTCCTAAGTGTCGGTGCTATTGGCATGCTTTCTAGAAGGCAGCCTGGTGCAAGGGAAAGGATCCTGCACTAAAGGGTCTTCCTTTGATGCTTGGTTCTATCATATAGTAGCTGTGTGGCCTTGGTAAGTCATTTAGTTTCTTCAGGCTTTAGTTCCATCGACTTCAAAATGGAAAATTATCATCAGTTCCACCTAGTGTGGTGAGGAAGAACACACACACACACACACACACACACTGATCCATGTGTAGGCACACAATAGGTACTTCATAATTTCTAGTGTACCATTTCATGGTGCTTTGAAGGTAATTTGTGATGATAACACAAACATATTAAAAACTGAATTTAGACATAAGTAACTTCTTGGTGAGGGGTAAGAAGACAGAATAAAATCTAGGAGTCTATGACTGGGTATGTAGAAAGTAAACAGGGTTTTCATGGTGAGGACCAACCCAGAACGTGCCGTGCTGACTTGCTAAGTTCTGTTTCACCTGAAATAGCATGACAATGCATTCATTTATTACCATTGAGTGCAGGTGTTTGACTTTACGGCACCCTCTGAGCATATCAGTACCCCCATTCACCTGTTAGAGAACATGGTTCATGCAATTGTGGAGGCTGAGAAGACCCATGACCTGTCATCCGCAAGCAGGAGAACCCTGGGAATGAGTGAGGCCGTTAATATGAATTACCTAGGAACCAGGAGATCTGGTGGAAGGTCAAAGAGTGGAAGCCCAATGCCCCAGTTCAATAATCAGGTTGCAGAGCAAAAGTCTTCGGCAGTCTGCAAAGACAAATGACCTTAGTGTCCGAAGAGGCCACAAAGATCGACTTTTGCTCAGACAGGAGTATCAGGAGAACCACAGACTCAGTGTTGATTTCATGTGTCTGAGGATGGTGACAGTGAGGGCAACTGGCTGTTGGGGGAAGCAGGGACTTAAGGTCAGACTGATAGAGTAGTCATTGGTAGCCTTTGCCCTGGCAGCACACACTGCCACAGGGGAGCTCCTGTGTGTGTATGTGTGTGCCGAGTGGCAGCAGTGTGTTCCCATACACAATCTGAAAGGATGCATATATCTATAGACTATCAAAAGATATTCTATAGCTATTGAATATCACAATGGGAAATTGCCTGATAGTGATTTCTGGCTTGTCTATGCTGGGAAGACTTGCTTTAAAGAACCATTTGGGTGTTATCTTTTGAGAAATGTCTATTTGGATCATTTGCTCATTTCTTACATTAGACATCTAATTTTCTTGTTATTAAATTTCTTCTAGTCCCTCCTGTGTTCTGGACATTAGGCTACTAGCTTTCTTTTCAAAGGAACAAAATAAATAGTTTATTCTGGGGCCAAATATGAGTGACCTTGACCCAGAAACATAGATTCAGGTTTCTCCAAATTCCATGTTCCAACATGACCAGAGTTCTGTGAAGTGTTTATAGTAAGAGAACAAAGAAAATCATAAATTAAGACCCTTTTCAAATGCATTTGTGTGTGCATCAGATAGGTGGGTTGCAGAAAGCTGGGAGAATGTCAGCTGTAGGCCCCAGATGCTAATCTAATGGCATTCTTAGTCTTTGGTTGGTGGAAACTAGGGGGTCTGATCATCATTCCAAAGGATTCACACAACCGTCCAGTCATCACAAAGATGTTTGGCATGTAGCGAGGAGAGCAATAAATAGTTTTTTAAGGAGGCTGAAGGTGGTCCAAACTATTTGGCTCTGAACTTGGAACATTTTAACCTCTCCGTGTCACTGATGTGCTAATCTGTCAATCAGTCTTTGTAACCACAGCTTCTTTCCAAGGATTCTTATTCACAAGCCCTTTGCTGGATGAACAATTTGAAAATAGATTTCTTAAAACCAATTCTGCAGGTTGTCTCTTCACTTGTTTTGCTTTGTTTTTTTGACCAGCCAAATTTAAGTCATGATGCACGGGGTTGTATTTTATTTCTTAAAACTTACCTTGAGAGCTGTTTCTCCAGCCCTCCCCAAATTCTGCAGGACATCTAAAATCTCCTCTATAAACTTATTTTCGGCTCAATCTTCCAGTGGCAGCTTCTATGGCTTGCAGTTAACGTCCGTGACATATGTGTATTGTGATGATGTGTACAGGTCCCATCTCCATGCCCCTCAATCCTCCACTTTTGACTCCGCCTACAGCTGAGAGAAGGATGGTGTCCTTAGGGCATTTACTTGGCTCGGATAAGTCACTGTCTCCCCCTCAGACCACAGGCTCCATCTTTAGGACATCTTTTCTATCTCTTTCAGAATACTTGGTTCGATGTCTTCTTCATCCCTGAATCTTTTCTCTTATAACCCGAGGGAGATTTATAAAGAAGTCGAATTATAGCTCATATAAATATAATTCCATCCAGCACTCACCTCACCTGGTCTAGCAATGCTGGCACAGAATTACATTTTGAGGAGCACAGCTCAGTAACCAGAAGCAATTAAACTATATTAAAACTGCTAGAGTCCCCGCGATGAACATTAAGGGAAGTAAATATACTTTTAAGTGTACGGTTAGACTTGTTAAACTTCCCACCTCAGATAATTTATGTATATTCCACTCCTGAGATCACCAGAATGATCTCTTCTCCACTTACCTTCTAAACAGGACTCCCCATCATGCCTTGTGGATTCCTTGTCTATCCCTCTCCCACCTTAGAGTCTACATTGATCACTTTTATTTTTGACCCTTACATCATTAGGTGATAATCAGAGCTCCTCAATGATCAGATCAACTGTAGATGGATTTTTCTTTGGGCTGCCAGCACACAAAACATAACACAGAGACTTATTATTAATTATGAAAGCTGGGCCTATTGCTTAGGCTTGTTCCATTAGCTCTTATAACTTATTCTATTTTTATTTATCTACATGCTGCCACATGACTCGTGGCTTTTACCCCTCCTTCTGAGTCTTGTTGGCAACCCGCCTTTCTCCTTCCCAGAGTTCTCTCTTGCCAGAAGTCTCTGCTATACCTCCTGCCTAGCTATTGGCTATTTACCTTTTTTTTAAACCAATCACAATCACAATCACAATCTTTACACAGTGTAATCAAATACCTTGCAACAATCAAGCCCTTTGTTAGGCAGGGATTCTCCTGCCACTGGGATAGTTCAGGGATGTTGACAATAGGTTCTGATGATGTCGAATCAGATGAAATACTCTTGCCGTATGTAAGATCCTAGGCTTACATTTGCGTCCCTGCTTTAAACTGTGCTATGATAGCAGAGTATAATCTGGTTAGTTTTTGCATATCTTTAGAAATTACTACGTTAATGATGGGGACCCCTGGGCCCTGAATTGGAGCGGACTTTTGTCTTTGCTTTAATTTCTTTAGGAGAGCTGCCTCAGTGGTCTTTTCAGCACCCTCATCTTTTCCATAATGAGGACAGACATGCTTCTCTCAGACGGCCCAGCTTCTCCATGCGCCAGCTCCATAGTCTAGCTGTACCAAACCTTTTGCTCTATGATTCTGTGGACAGTCTTTTTGAAGGGATGAGTTGTCACCGGCCAATATGGGAGTGGTGGGATGGAGCAGGGGAAAGCTGGCAAACGCCACCATGTTCCAGTAAAGCAGGGGTAGAAGACGGGTAAACGCATGTGGGTTGGTGGATATGAACTAGCTTCTGACGTGCAGTATTAGTCAGGGACTTTGTTTTTGTGGGTGTTGTAAAACCCGAAGTATGGGGAGGAGGAAAGAGGGAGGGAGGGAGGGAGAGAGAGAGAGAGAGAGAGAGAGAGAGAGAGAGAGAGAGAGAGAGAGAGAGAATGAATTGGTTCTCTCAACTGGGAAATTCAGCCACAGTTGTATTTAAGAGTTTAAGGGATTTGTAAAGACTCCGTTTTGCCTGCTCTTTCTATTTTCCCACCTTTAGCTCCTCTTTCTTCTGTTACTTCCTGCTCAATCTCAGTGGAAAGAATTCTGAGTCTTCAACAGATTTTCAGAGTGAGATTTCATTGACCTGGATGAGGTTACACGTTCACCCCTAAATCTGGCTAGGGGCCGGATTATGCAGATAGGCTAGAAGAGCACCTTCTCAAAGGGCAAGTGAGGTTTTGTTACTAAAGAAGGGTCTGCTGTTCACCAAACCTGCTCAGGTCCATGTTGGTATGATGCAGTCCCATGATGCCTCTGAGCTCAGCATCTTCACAGGTAAAAGTGCTACTTTACAGAGCTGCTGTGAAAACTGTAAATAATGAATGCCGGCACTTGGCAGGTGTCAGACCTTCAGCAATTAGATGCAGAGAGCCAGATGGTGAGAGGAGAATTTCACCTAGTGGGAAGATATGTGTGTATGTATGCAGTTGTGTGGGTGTGCATTCTTGTGTGTGCATGTGGAGATCAGAGGTTGGCTTCAGGCGTTTTCCTTTAGTGTGTGCATGCTATTTTTCCTTTCCTGTGTTAAATGACCTTTTTTTCCCCTTTGTATTTTATTTTTAAATTTAAATAATTTTCTTTA
Organism: Ondatra zibethicus; assembly: GCA_004026605.1. Classification (NCBI taxonomy): domain Eukaryota; kingdom Metazoa; phylum Chordata; class Mammalia; order Rodentia; family Cricetidae; genus Ondatra; species Ondatra zibethicus. Next base: position 67,384 of record PVIU01001792.1, read on the forward strand.
TTCTTGAGAATATCATACATGCTCCTCCTCCAACTCTCTTCATGCCATTCCCACATACCCCACCTCCAGCCCCATGCCTTCTTTCGATTGACCCACTGAATCCCATTAGCGCTGCCTCTGTGTGCACGGGTGTGGGGAGATCCTCTTCGAGCTTGGAAAACCTACCACTGGCCATACCCTAAAAAGAATGGTTTTTCCTCCCCTGTTGCTATCTACTGCCAACATTCCTCAGTAGGGGTGGGGCCTGGAGAGCACCTCTTCCAACTGCATCAGTCTTTGGCTGGCTTGGTCTTGTATGGATCTTGTGCAAGTACAGCTGCAGGGAGTTCCCCAGCATGCTTGCCATGTGCTGTCAAGAAGGCAGCATTCCACGGCACTTCTCTCCATCCTGCCTTCCCTGTCTCCACCTCCTCTTCTGAGATGTTTCCTGAGCCTTGTCCTCCTTATTTCTATGACCGGCTCTTGCACAGAACCTGGAATTTACCAATGTGGCTAGGCTGGCCGGCCGGTGAACTTCAGGGGTCTGCCCACCTCTGCCTCTCCAGCACTGGGGTTATAGACGCATACTTCCACTCCTGCCTTCTATGAGGGTCTGAACTCAGGTCTTCTGTTGGCATAGCAGACACTTACCGACTGAGCCATCAGTATAGTTGCATTGAAGGCTCATTGAGGGAAAACTTCCTCTGGTCAAGAGAATAGAATCTGTGGCTTGGGTAGACCAGGCCTGGCATTCCAGCTGGGCAAGTCAATCATTTGCCCTAGAAACCACCCCCCTGGAAGGCAGGCTTACCTTAAGCCATGAGAAAGAGATATGAGGAAAGAGAAGTAAATTATCTCATTAAAGGTAATTATCCCTCTAATTACGTCCCCCTAGTGTACCCTCTTTCAGAGCCAAATGCTTGCAACTTTGTACGTCTGCCTGCTTTTCTGAATTGCTCAGAAAAATGTAAATTTTCTCTTTTCCTCTTTCTATCTCTGTCCTAAGCATGTTTTCCCTAACACTTCAGATTCCACTCCTTTCTAAAGTCCCTCCTGTTGTGCAATTCTTTCTCTTCTAAAAAAATGTTCCATTAAATGTGGTATATTTACACAATGAAGTACTACACAGCAGAAAAAAAATAATGACATCTTGAATTTTGCAGGCAAATGGATGGAACTAGAAAATATCATTTTGAGTGAGGTAACCCAGACCCAGAAAGACAATTATCACATGTACTAACTCATAAATAGTTTTTAAACATAAAGCAAAGAAAACCAGTCCGAAAATCACAATCCCAGAGAAACTAGACAACAATGAGGACCCTAAGAGAGACATACATAGATCTAATCTACATGGGAAGTAGAAAAAGACAAGATCTCCTGAGTCAATTGGGAGCATGGGAACCTTGGGAGAGGGTTAAAGGGGAGGCAAGAGGCAGGGAGGGGAGCAGAGAAAAATGTAGAGCTCAATAAAAAATCAATTAAAAAAGTGAAAAAATGTTTCATTATTATTATTGTTGTTTGGGTTTTTTTTTGAGACAAGGTTTCTCTATGTTGTCTGGCTGTCTTCGAACTCATCATGTAGACCAGGGTGGCCTCAAACTTGTACTCACAGAGACCTGTTGCCTGCCTCTGCCTCCCATATGCTAGGATTAAATGTTTGTACCACCATGGCCTGCCTTTGCCAGGTGGCTCTTGTATACCACGTGACTGTCCTCTATGCCTAATTCAAGCAACGTCTTTGTCTCTCCCTTTTCTTTCCCTTCTCTGGGCAGCTATGGGGACTTACAGCTTGCTTGCTTTGGAGTCTTTCTTTTAAAATCTAGTAAAATTGTCCTTTTGAGTCTCTTCTTCAATGCTTCTACAAACCAGACTAAAATCCCAAGAAGGAGCCCTGATTTCCCAGGTGAGATGTGATGACTCCACTGGGATCCCCCCAAGCTCCCAGGAGCACCATCTCCTCAGCGCCCCCTCATTCTCCTTTTGCCTTCAGACTCCCTCCAATTTGAAAACTGTCTTCCCCTCTCTTTCTTCTCCTCCCTCTTCCGTTCACTATCTAATCCACATTTATGCTCACATTGTTAAAATGTAGTATTTCTTATTGTTTGTGACATGAATTGAATTTATGACATTTTTCTGCCTTGACTTAAAAAATGATTTGAGTTATTCACCCAGATATGTGCAGCAGAATAATGTAAACAGCTGCATAAATTGGAATGGATAGAATAAATATGAGAAAGTTGAATTAGAAAACAAATGTGTGTTACCCGTCTCGTGTGGTTGCTAGAGGTGGGAACTGTTTACTGGAGAGAAAGTCTCACATCCCCTATTCTTAATTTAAAAACCAAGTCAGTTGAATATTTTCTATTTTCTCTTAAACGAGTCAAGCAACGAATTTGGTGGTACATGCCTGTGCATGTGTAGCCCTTGATCCCTACCATGGGGCAGCGACTTTGTAATAAAATGGTTCCACCCAGCTTTATTGGGACCAGAGAGGGTGTTAAAAACAAACCAAGGTGGGGGAATACAGTAGATCTCTCCTCGGAGAGTCCATGGACCGTAAAGAAAAAGAGATGGGTACAGTGGAGAGGCATAAATAAAGATGAAATAGAAAATCTGCCTTGACCTTTGCCTCCAAAGAATTAGACACATGGATTTGCTTCTCTGCTGGGCCCATCTGTAGCCACCAGCCTGTCTCTTTTCCAGGCTGTACTTTTGGGAAGCGTTACTGTTGCTGAGAAAGATTGGTCCACGCCTGAGCAGTTAGTGGAATATGGTGACCATCTGGACAACTATGCAGAAACCATTTTCTTTTGTGTTGTCTATATACATGACCACCTGCCCTCTCTCCTTTGAAGGGACACTGGCAGTGCTGAAAAGATGGTCCACATGGGGGGCACGTTATGTGAGAGTGGAGGAATTCTGCCTTGTTTCACATACGGGGTGGAGATGGGCTGTTCTGCCGAGGGATGCTGTTGAACTTGGAGTGTGGCACGGTCTAACGGAGAGAGAATGTGCTCCGACAGGAAGGGCAGGCTTGAGTGTCAAGAGCTATGAAGTTGTGAGATTTCAAGAGGTCCTGGCTGGACTCTAGCACGGTGCCAGAACGCACAAGAACACATGAAGATGTGGCCTTTGATCTACTTTAATGTCATCAGAAAGCAGTGAAAGAAGGTTGGCCCCATCTCAAAACGTAGCCAGCCCCCGTAGCTCTGGCTGAGTTGAGAGGAACTTCTCTGGGCCCTGCCCTCCTCCTCTGTGAGCCGGGACTCTAATCTGTGTCTTATATCCTTCCTGGGACCATTGTGGGGATTCCCTCATTCGGAAAGAATTCATGGAGCCCTGACCACACATTCAGTATTGGGCGGGACACTTTGGGGAATAAGGAACACAGTTAATTCTCAGCATTATCCTTAAAGAACTAACAGATGTGGAGAGTTTAGAGAGCTGTTAGGGGTGTTTCAGATGAGTTATGCAGACTGAGGTAGGTTACCCAGCTCAACCTGGCCTGGGGCTCCATTCTACTCTGCCTCTCCCTTACTGTGGCTGGGCACCAACTCTGTAGACCTCACCTACAAAACAATTGGTAGAGAATACTTTATCTAGAGAAGTCTTGGCCAGATCTGGCCAACACAGATCTCCTGGCCATTCAAACCGTGCTCTTCTGAGGACCAGAGTATCAACAAATGTGGACACCTCTAAGGCAGGTTCTTATCTATGGCAAAGCAGGAGGAGGGTCTTGTCTCCACAGCCCAACATTTCAGGTCCTCAAAGTGCAATGACTTGCCAAGTTCAAACTGTGTGAAAGCGAGCCTCTGACAAGTTCTTCAGCAAAGAAGGTACTGGGTCTGTGCTGAGAAGGCAGGGGCAGGAGCCAAGCCTTCTGGGGCTTGGCATCTTCACTGCTGTCGTGGGGAGGAAATCCTTAATATGCTCCCGCTTTTATAAATGTTTCTTTAAGGGTCTGACTGTGACAGCTAGAGGCTGGCAGAGCCTTTCTCCAATCAAGTATTTTCAGTTTTTTTCTTCTTCTCATTTTTCTTCTTGGCTAGATTCTTGATGCTGTCACTCAGCAGCCGTGGCAAGCTTGTATTCTGAAGCATCCTGCTTCTTCCGTGGGTCTAGTGCAAAGGCAGTCTATAGAGAGTCGAGGCTCTTCCCTAAACCAGAATCCCCATTGCTACCATCCAGGGTCAAATTCTGGACCTCTGTGCTCCCAGCTCTGCTGTCTGGTGAAGACAGAAGCTCCCCAGGCCTCCTCGATTTAAGACAGTATAAAGCAAAACAGGTGTCCTGTGGTCTAGCCATAGCCTCCATTAAACAGTCGGATTCTCTACTTTTTGGGAAAACAGCAGAGGGGGGTTGGACTAATTAGTTTCCTCCCAAGAATGTGATTAAGGGAAGGTTGAGTGGGGTGGGAGAGGAAAGAGGCCCAGTAGGGACAGCTGTCACCATGAAGAGTCACTGAATGTGGAATGCCTGCCGCAGGCAGGGCAGGTACAGTGAGCATCCTGGCTGTCCCTGTCCTCCACCAGGGGCTAGGTGGCTGCCTGGGGAGGAAGCGGCATAAAGGTAACTCATGACCTTGGGCAGAGGTTGCAGGAGAGGACCCCAAGGTTTGCTTTGACTCTCCAACTGCCACACAAAGCTGAAATATGAGAGAAAGGACGGATTTCCCCCCCAATCGCTCATTCCCGTTATTTGCTGGATGAGTACCAAGATTTTGACTGATTTTTACAAAAAGTATCTTTACTCTTTTTGGGGTTTTAGCATCTTTAAACTGTGGTAAAGATGCTGATACATTTTGTGTACATTTTGTCCTTTTCATCTTCTCAAAGTGAACGGAGCAGTGGTATTAGGTATCTCCGCATGTTTGCCTGCATCCATGAACTTTCTCATCACTGTAACCAGGTCTAGGGGCTGGGAAGACGGCTCAGTGGCTAAGAGCTCTTGCTCCACCAACACAAGGACCCGAGTTCACATCTTCAGAATCCATGTTAAAAGCTGAGCAGGGCTGTATGTACTCGTAACCCCACGTCTGTGGGAAAAGGGGATCGCTGGTGCTTGTTGGTCCCCAGCCTGGCTTCAGGTTCAGTGAGAAGCTTTGTCCTAGGAGAATAAGGTAAGAAGCGATGAAGGACACCCCTGCCCTCCTCTGGCCTCCATACATGGGCTCACACACCTGCACGTGTATACTACATACATAACCAGTAAATAATAGCTCTCTTCCTCCCAGGCCCCGGCAATGGTAATTTTAAGTCAGTTTATATAGTCTGTACTGCCCTAGACGCCGCATATTCCTGGAATTGTCTAGTATTTGTTCTTGTGGGACTGGCTCATTTCACCTGGAATGCTTCCCCCCAAGGTCACTGTTTTGTAGCATGTGTCTGAGTTTCTTTGTGAAGGCTCAGTTGTGTGGCACCATGTGTGACCAGCACATTGCGCTTACCCCTTTGCTTGTTGGTGGACATTTGGACCGCACCTGCTTCTTTGCTACTGTGAACCATGCTAATATGGGCACGGGTATAAAAATAGCTATTTGACTCCCCACTTTCAGTTCTTTCGGTGTCTTCCTAGACACTGGACCATGCAGTGGTTCTAAGGCACCGCCATACCGTAGTTTTCTATAGCAGCTGTACCATTTCTTTTTAGTGTGTATATGTGTGTATGTTCGTGTGTGTGTGTGTGTGTGTGTGTGTGTGTGTGTGTGTGTGTGTATTTACAAGCATACATAGCTCATGTGTGGTGGTCAGAAGATAACTTTGGGTATCTGTCTTCAGGTACCTTCACCTTTTTTTTTTGAGACAGGGTCTCTCATTGGCCTAGAACATCACTGCTATAGAGCATACAAGCTTCCTGGGGTCAGAGGTGTGTAGCACCATAACCAGCTTTTATTCCCCGTGGTTACTGAGCACCAGAACTCAGGTCCTCACATATGTGAGGCAAGCATTTGTATAGCTTTTACTGCTCTAGGTGCCTCATATTAGTGGAATTATCTAGTATTTGTTCTTGTGTGAGCTTTACCAGTCTAGCCTTAGTTGCCTCATTTCATATTTTCCAAGAAGTGCACAAAGTTGCAGCTCCTCTGTTCTTCACCGGTCCTTGGCACTCACTGGGGGTCTGCTAAGAGACGTGCCATTGCGTTCCTCTCAGCCAGGACCACCTAAGGAGAGAAGCGGCGTCCCCTCTGTCTAGTCTCCAACAACAAGAGGCTGGACTGTAGCTAACCTAGGAGGTGCCTGGAGATGGCAAAGACAGAAGAGCAGGGGTGTAGGTCCTTGTTCTGGTTTTAAATCGTAGGACTGAAACGGTGTCCCTGGATCTTGGGGGCAAGCTTGCTCATTTCGCGGGAAGGTGGCACGGGTGTTCCTTTCCCTCTCTCGCTTGCCGGGACAGAGCCGAAGGCATCTTCAGCACTTGCTATTTATGGGGCGCCTGCTACGTGTCAGGCATTGTATAGGCGCCATACATTCATCTCACATAACTCTCCTTTAACATCTGGAAGATGCTTGCTGTCCTGAGAGTCACCAAAGCAAAAAATATCCTTAGCAGATGCGGTGTTCAACTGTGTCCCAGCAAGTTCGTGTGTTGGAAACTTAAGCTGTGGTACAGCAGTGCTGGCAAGCATAGACTGACGGTTGTATGGGCTCTGCCTCGTGGATTCATTTGGTTATCACAATGGTGTGTCTGTTACCTTGAGGGTAGGTTGTGAGTTCAACCCCCAGTCTTCTCTTGCTCCTGTCCCTTCGCCTTCTGACACAGGATTCAGTTAAAAATTCCCTTAGTGGATGCACACACCTTGAGGTGGGACTTTCCAAACCCCAAACCCATTAGAAATAAATTTCAATTGTTAAAAAAAAACTAATCAGGCTGTGGAAATGTGTTACAGAAACATAAAACAGACTAAGACAATCACCAAATGCCTTTCCCATAAAAAAAGTAGAATATGACCAAAAGTTCAAGAGAGCATTGAAGACCTCCTACAAGAGCTTCTGAGAGTGAACAACAGACTTCAAAAAGATTTAGATGCTGAGCTCTGGGTTTCATCTTTTACTTTATTGCTTAAAGAATTTGTATTAGTTGTGGCTGGAGAGCTGATTTAAAAGATCAGCAGTTAAAAGCACTTGATGCTCTTCCAGAGTTCCTTAGTTCAGTTCCCAGCACCCATATTGGGTGGCTCACAACCATCCGAAATTCCAGCTCCCTCTTCTGGCGTCCATGGGCACCTGCACACTTGTTCACATACTGATGACACAGTCACACCAATACACACACACACACACACACACACACACACACACACACACACACAAGTGTGTGTGTGCTGAGAGAGAGAGAGAGAGAGAGAGACTGACTTATTCCTGCAGGGACTCAAGGGCACCTGCACACTTGTGTACATACTGACGACACAGTCACACCAATACACACACACACTCACACACAAGTGCGTGTGTGCTGAGAGAGAGAGAGAGAGAGAGAGAGAGAGAGAGAGAGAGAGAGAGAGACTTATTCCTGCAGGGACTCAAGGACATGCCCATTAGCTACCTTCTGGTTGGGTCTTCTGCCTAGCTGACAACTCAGAACAAAGTGTGCCAAAGTGTTCTTCTTCCTAGAGTCATCAGGAGACCTGGAGCCTCTCTTACAGACTCAGAAGATGCAGAGCTGCTTATGTGACTCAATGGATGTTCTTATCACTTCTTTTCCAGCTCTGACTTTTCCATTATCTTTCTGCCTGGCTTGCACAAGGGCACCTACCTAGCTTCACACTCATCTCGCCTGCTTCTTTGTTCACAGTTATCAGGGTCATTCTGGCTTCTCTTCGGTCCTGAGCTCACCTCTGAGTACTTCCTCTCTTGGTCTGGCCCTCTCAGAATGGGCTGGCAATTCTGCCTCTGCAGTCTGACCTTGAGCCATTGACACAGCCAAGCCTCCCATGGAGCCCAGGCTCTGATCACTGCTCCTGCTGACTTCCACAGCAGCCTTCCTCCTGGCGGCCGCATCCACCTGAAGCCTCAGCCCTCTCTGTACACACCATACCCAACGGCTAGGCTAATTTTCTCAGACTGCTATTTTGATTTTGTCATTTGTCCATTCAGAAGTCGGCAGGAGCTCCCATTTGCCTCCCACCTTTAATCTAAACCCCTCAGCATGTGTTTCAAGTCCTTGGCAAACTCACATTTAACTACCCTCATCTTCTGCAACCTTCTGACTTTTCATCTTAGCTCTGGCCTGATACGACCTGCCTAAGTTACTGGCTTTGGGGCACTGCTCTCTGCTCTTGCCTCTCTAAGTCATGTCTATTTTAAGGCAAAACAAAGATGTGTGAATGGGGACCTCGCCAGATTGGTTTTGGACATTCTATCCTTACTTTGCCTGCAATGACCATCACACAAGAAGTGCTCAATATATATTTGTCAAAGGAATGTTAAAGAGCCTTCGCTTTGAAGATCTTTACTTGGGTTAATCAACCAACATTTGAAAGACTTCAGGTGTTTAGGATACAGAATGAATTAGCGTCTGCTCAGGGAGTGCACTGTTCAGTCTGGACCTGGAAGTCTGGACCACATTCATTTGATCATAATATAGACTGATCATACGACATTAAGCCAATCATGGGCGGGGGTGGGGAGAACGCCATAATGTGGATTATACACAGTGCATGTTGAATCTCAGAAACTTTGGAATGGGAAAAATATTTGCAACACAGAACAGAAATAAATCTCAGGCATTAGATGCTACAGAGCACCCGTCCCATATACTCCACTTGGACTGGGACTCGGCTGGATTCAGTTACTGCTTCCTGGGCATCTTTCGTCTCTCTATGTTAGGATGTGAACCTCATCCTTTGGGGAAACACCTTGCCACTTGGGGTTGGACCATTTTCACCCTGTGATACGATATGCGACTTGAGGAGTGGTTTGCTGGGTTTTTGTCCTGACCTCCAGTTGCCAGCCTGGATCTCTTGAGCAAATCACACATTGAACCCATTCATGCCTCCCTTTTCCCATTTGTAAATGAGAATGATCAGAGCATCTTTCCCCAGGGCTGCTGGGATTATCAAAGGATCCTGTGCCTGGAGCATAGTTAGGCGACACAGAATAAGCTTATAGTTGCTGCTGTTTCCATTACCAGTGCTCATGGAGAGAATGGCATAAAGAAGGTACATAGGGATGGCTGTAGCAATGAGGCTACTTCCTCTTAGCGTGGTTAGAAGCCTTGACGGAGGCAGTAGGGAATGGGGAGTGGGAAGAGACAAGCAAATTGCTGCTGTTTCAGGAAGAACCTCAACCTCACCTACCAAATCGGCTAAGGTGCTCCTGGAGTACATTTGGCTGTTTTCTCCATCCCTCTTCCCCTCCATCTTTTTGGGGTCCTCTTTCCATCCCTCTCTGGCAGCCTCTGACCCTGACTGGCATGCCAACGAAACTCCTCATGGTTGTGGTATGGCACACAATTTCTTCTGCCCTAACTCTTCTCTCTTTTTGGATGTCAGGGCATCTGCTTGTAGGATTTCCAGCACTCCTGGGATCCCTCAGCAATGGGGTCTCATGAACGTACGGTCCTTCCGTTCCTACATCCAAAGACAATTTACCTAACAGATGGGCTCTTTTGAATATTTATGTTCGGGCACATCTGTTCCGGACTTGAAAGTTTAATAAAGCTTTTCATTTTCTGAAGCGCTGGTGAAGCCTGTCTGTGGTGAGTTGACAGCCCCCTGGGGTCAGCTTCTCCATGGTGATTCTGGGGCATGGGGGCTTCGACTTGGGTCACTCTGTTTGGCAGACAGCCATACTCTTCAAATTTCTCCTCCCTGCAGAAATGAAGAGAATGACCAGAAGCAGGCGGGGATGCTCACTGTGTGGACCAGTTGACTATGTTTACAGAGAGGCAAGTAGCTATAGCTGTTTGCAAATGAGAAAATGCTTTCTTGGACCCTATGCCCCTCCCCACTGAGGGAGATTGGGCATTCTGGGTAAGGGACAGGACGGTCTAGATTCAGGTATGTCTTTGCTCCACAGCATACTGTGGCTTTGGAGAGATTCTATGACAATCTATTTGTTTCTTTTCTCCTTGGTGTGATAAAATGCCTGAGACAAAGCAGCCGAAGAAAGGGAATATTTCCTTTGGTCCACAGTTTGGGGACACAGTCCACCACGATGGGGAAAGGAATGGGGTCACATTGCACGAGCCATCAGGAGCAGAGAGAGATGACTCCTGGTGCTTGCCTGGCTTTCTCCTTCTCACTCAGTCTGGGACTCGGGCCTACAGAATGGTGCTGTCCACAGGTAGGATGAGTTTTAATGAGCCTAATCTGGAAATTCTGTCATGGACATAACCGAAAGTTTGTCCCCTGAGTGGTTCTAGATCCTATCAAGTTGACAGCAGTGTACACCAGCACAGCTGTGTGCAGGGAGAGTGCCCAGGTAGCAGTACCCTCAAAGTGACAGTGTTGGAGGATTTGGGTTGAGCACATTGACCTTTAACATGGTTCAGATGCTGTTTGTGCCTCACGGGTTTGTGTGCAGGACGTTTGATCATCAAAACAGCAACACCGAGATGCTGTAGAGCTTTGAAGATGTGATGCCTAATTCAGGGTACTTAGGTCCTGGTGGCACTTTGCCTCAGAAGACTGATGCTGGTTTTACAGAGTAAGGAAGTTCTTGAGAGAGAAAACTGTTGTAAGAGAGAGTGACCCTGCTCTGGTCTCTGGTTTTTTGTCATACAGTGTGATTTCTTCAGCTCCCTGCCTGGTACCGTCTGCTATGAGACCTCCACCAGAGAGATTACCCATGGTGCCATCTGATCTTGAATGTTTCTCCTTTAAAAATAGACAACCTTCTGTCTTTATAAAGCATCCAGGAACATATATCTAGTTATAGCAACAGAAAACGGTTATTCCAGGCGTCTTAGCTGTTGCTTACATTCCCGTCTTGTCTCACCTAGATGGCCTTCTCTGATGTCCACTCATTTAGGCTCTGGCTTAGCACACAGATTTCTAAGACAATGACAACCACAGGGGTACCAACAAAACCTCTGATACACACATTGTGTTCCTATACATGCCAAGACCTATGCTATCCTTTTTTTTTCTTCATCATGTCGAATTATCTCCATAACACCTGGTCAAGAGCTTTTATTTCAATTTTCCAGATAAAGAAACTAAGGCACAGAGAGTTTATTTAATTAACTTGTCAATTAAATAGAGAAGTCAGGGTTTGAATTGAGGCTGTCTCACCTCAGACTCTACACTCTTACTCCTCTCTTGCCAGCTGATTGGGAAATGCCAACCAGGATTTCCCAGCATGTGTTGTTTTGGAGCCTATCTCGAGGGGGGGGTCAAAGAGCTCCAAATGCCACTCCCCCAGGTCAATGTAAAACCCACATCAGTTTCTGGAGGTTCTTAGGAGTCCTGCAAAAAAGAAGCTGGAAAATAAGGTTTTCCAAAGTCCTTAATCACAACGCTTCCCTTTCCTTAGGTCTGTTCACAAATAGCTCCTGAATCTATCTCACTGAGGGTTATTTGGGAAACATTACTGAGCATGAGCATTGGCTTGAAGAGTCAGCCCTCCCTGGGACACTTGTCCTTAACAAAGCTCCTCTTCTAGGGTAGCAGGGTGGCAGTCTGGAAATGTCACATTGGTGAAATTTCTAGCTACCGTTAGAGGGGCTTTTCCTAAGAGCAGAAACTTTAGAAAGCCCAGAATTACTATCTACATGAACGATCTTATTTTAAAATTATTTCCAACTCACAGAAATCTGTAAAGATAATACAAAGCACTCCCACCTACCTCTGCCCTGGGTCCTCACTCAAATGTTACCAGTATCCTGGTGACTTCCTTTTCAGCAGCGGGTCTGATTCAGGGTCACATGGGTTGTCTCTTGTCGTGTCCCTTTAGGCATTTTTATTTTGAAACTGTTTGGTTTTCTTTGATTTTTATATAGGTCAGTTACTTTGTTGGATGTCTTTCAATTTACATCCAACACATAATGATTAGGTCATCTAACAGGGGCTTGCCTTGGACCTCAGACAAAAGTCACTCCCTGTGCTGGAATCAAAGTCTTCCATCCTTTGATGAGCTTTCTTTGAGTGCACCCTTGTTCTCTGGCAGCATACACTGGTCCAGACACATTTGCTTCCTCTGTCTTAGCTTCGGAGCCACCCATTCCTCCAGGGAACCCTGCTCTTTTAATGAGAATTACATACAAGAAACTAAGATTTGAGTGACAGATGTGTTCGTTGATGGTGGATGTCACTCTTTAGGCCTCATCAATGGATCGAGCTGGGGAATCACACATTAAGAGCTGAATGTGGCCGTGTGTGCCTGTAATCCTTGTAATCCAAGAAACTGAGCAACCAGGACTTCAAGGCCAGCTTCAGCTACGTAAGGAATTTGAGGCCAGCTTGGACTAAACAAAACCCTGTTTAAACAAACAAATGAAAGAACAAGAACTACTTGGAAATTACACATTGATGCCATATACTAGAAAGATGACCTGTTTCTGGGCATTGAAACCCTCAAGTTCAGATGGATGCTTCCAACTTCAACCCAGCATTATGGGGGTGCATTCTGGCTTTCTTCCTTTCCACAATTGTGCCTCCTGTTGTGACTGTGGAAGTCTGGCTCGTCTTACCCCCATCCCCTTTTAAATAACACAGCTTATGACCCCTACTCCTGGAAGGTGATCCTGACACCCATGTTGGTCTGTCTTCCTTGAGGCTCCTATCTCATTTGGGGCTGCTTGTTGTTGGAGTTCTTTTACTGTAGCCCCATGTTGGAACACCAAAATGTTGTTGATTTTTTTTTCTCTTTTGACTTTTTTTTTCAGAGGGGGCTCATTACCCAGCTCCCAATTAAATACACATAGAGGCTTATACTTTCTTATAAATGCGTGGCCTTAGCTTGACTTGTTTCTAGCCAGCTTTTCTTAAATTATCCCACCTACCTTTTGCCTATGGGCCTTTTACTATTCTTCTATATATCTTACTTTCACGCTTACTCTGTGCATGGCTGGGTGAATGGGTGGCTGACTCCTTCTCTCCTCTCCTTGTTCTATTTTGCTCCTTTCCATTCTTCTCAGATTTCTCCTTCTATTGATTCTCTCTGCCTGTCAGCCTCTTCCATCCTTCTCCTATCTCGCAGCTGGACACTCAGCTCTTTTTTAGACCATCAGGTGTTTTAGACAGGCAAAGAATCATAGTCTGACAGAGTTAAACAAATGCAGCATAAACAAATGCAACACAGCTCAGCTCTGCACCATTAAAACAAATGTTCCATAGCATAAACAAATGTAGCACATCTTAAAATAGTATTCCACAACACATGCTTAGCGATAATTTTATGAATGAAGGAAAAAGGAAGGAAGAATGAAGGAGGGAGGTAGAGATGGGAGCCTGGCGGATATGTTTGTGACAGGGAAGAGAAAGGGAAGGAAAGAAAGTGAGCTCTATGCATTTTGCAAGCTGGTTTTCATACTCAAAATGAGATTTGAGAGTTTGTAGAAAATAATATAGTTATTTGATATATCATGATATTGTATTACTGTGCTGTTGTTAGTATCCCAATTAAGACCAGTAAGTAGGAATCACATGGTATCTTTTCCTTTCCCTCCCTCCCTCAGACCATCCCTTCATCCCTCCTTCCCTCCCTCCCTCCCTTCCTCCCTCCCTCCCTCCCTTCCTCCCTCCCCCTCTCTTTCTTCCTTTCTCTCTTTCTTGATGAGATATTTCTATGGGTCCCATGCTGGCCTTAAACTTAAGCTCCTCCTGTCTCAGCCTCCTGAGTGCTGGGATTCTTGTCACCGTGCTTGGCTTGGAGGCATCTTTCATCTCGTTATGAAAAATATCCTCTGTTCAGAGGCTTCCTTTGAGAACCATCTTGGTTCCAGAGAATCCTGGGCAATTGGCAGGCTGATTTCTGGGTTGTCAGAATGACTGGGAGATAATTTTTCTCATATGGGAAGAGGATTTGGATTGGATTTGGATGACTTGGTGACAGTGGAATGGCTGAAGGCTGAATTTGATCAGACTTCCATTGAGCTATGACCCAAGTCCCCTGACCCCCACAGGTGGCTGAGGATTGGACAACACTGCAGAAGGACAATGTCAGCAGCCAGAAGGCTCCCTGGGCATCTGAGGATGTGCTACATGCAGGCTTCTGAGCATTCTCATGACAAATTAGCATCTCTAGATAAAGCAACATGGGGGCTGAGACAGCCCTTAGTTCCAGTGCCAGCGATCCGATGCTGGCTTCAGAGGAGAAACTGAAAGTGGTCTGCTTGGATCAGCTTCTGACCCTTGGAGTTCTTTTATTGTCCCCAAATGGACCACATAGTGGGGAGACTTTGTAATGAGCTGACAACAGAAGCCTGTCACACACAACAAGCAAACCCCTCCCTGGGTCCCTGGCCAGGATCAGCTTTGAACACCAAGGTTTTCTGTGCTCCTGTGTCTTCATATTCAAAGCTGCTGCTTGACCAATGTGTTCAGAACTTTACCCCAAAGACAGGATAGAGTTTTAATCTTTCAAAATCCTAAGCAAACTTAAGTTTTAGGATTATATATAATGCTAGCAAACATGGTTTCAGCTGCCTGGGACCAGTGACAATTTGACAAACATGCCAGCTCCTCGGGGCAGCTCTGAGCTACACAGTCATCTGGCCAGGTGTCTGAGATCCTTTGTCACAGGTAAGTGTGCTGAGGTAGAAGCAAAGCACGAACAAAGTGCACTTTTGGGCTGTCTCCCCTCCCTTTTCCTACGGAGCTAAGTGGTTGCCTTGATGTCTAGAGGGAACATGGTGTGGCTCACTCACCTTCCCTTAGTGGCTTTGAGTGACAAGTTTCATGACTGCCTCATTTTCTTGTTGAAGGTGATCAAAGTCTTGGATCAATAATCAAATCTTTCCCTGTATCTGGGAACCTCCTGAACATCGTCTCAACAGCCTGATGTTTTCCTGAATGACTGTGTTTGTGAAAATATCTTTGTGCATTTGTGTTCTTCAGTGTGTGGTGTGTATTAGTTACCTTTCTGTTGCTATGACAAAATGCCTTGACAAAAAGCAAGTTAAGGAAGAAAGAAAGGGTTTATTTTGGCTTCTGATTCCAGAGGGATTACATCCATTATGGCCCCAAAGATAGGGCAACAGGCAAGGAAAGCACAGCCACGGAAGCAGGAAGATGGCTGGTCAGGAGGGGAGAACAGGAAGTAGGTTTGAGGCTATAAACCTTTAAAGCCCGATAGCACTGTTGAACCTCTGCCGGCAAAGCGGTACTTCCTTAAAGTGCCATAACCTTTAAGGCTCCACCAAACTGCACATCGAATGTGTTCAAACACAGGAGCCTGTGGAGGATATTCTCATTCAAATGACGGGGTGTTTGTGCTACGGCTGCGTCTTCCGTAGGTAAACCGTTATAGTCGTCACAGACCCTGGAGAACAAGCTGAGTGGTCCCAGACTAGGAATCATGTAACAGTGGCTGTTTAGAGATGAGCTCGTCCCGTTTACCCGCTACACACACCTCCCCCAGTCTCTGTTAACGGTGGGGGTGAGGGCGGTTAATTTGCAGCGGAGACTGGGCATAGCTGTCCTGTTGTCCATCCGAAACACCGCAACCACAGAGAAGCAGAGCTGGGCTTTACACTCAGAATTGTCTCACCCTGAAGAAGCAATGCCCACCCTGCTCTGTTGACTCTTTTAGACTCCTTCTCTTTAAGCCAGGAGAAGGCAAACATTGGGTGATAGCTACGTAAGGCAGTGGTAGATCATACGAGTTAAAAAACACTTCTAAAAAAAAAAAAGGTAAGATTTTCATGTGTCTGTTCCCAAGGCCAGAGTTCAGATTTATGGCTGTGGAATATTCATGAGTTGCTTTAGTGTGCACTGTCACAGCTCTGTGAAGGAAGGTTCCCTACAATTGAAATTAACCCAAGGTGAGCGCTCTTTCTGAGCTGAGGTTCACACATGGCAGATGTGATCAGAGCAGCATGCAAACTGCTTGGTAGACGGTAAATTGATAAATCTATCTATCTGTCTGTCTTTCTGTCTGTCTGTCTCTCTGTCTATCTATCTATCTATCTATCTATCTATCTATCTATCTATCATCTATCTATCATCTAATTATCTACCTACTCACCCACATAGCCATCCATCTAATCCACATATCCATCCATGTATCCATTCACCCATCCATAAGCAACTAAACCAAAACAAATAGACTCCTTGTGCTGTAGTTTGGATCCTGAATGTCCTTCAAAGACCATGTGTTGAGAGCCTGGGTTCTTAGCCTGTATTATTACTGAAAAGTGGCAGGAATTTAGGTTGTGATGCCCAGTAGGAAAAGCTAAGCCATCAGGGGTGTGCCTTTGAAGGGGATGTTGAGATCCTGTCTGTTGTTTCTTGCTCTTTCTTAGCTTTTCCACTGTGACGTGGACAGGTCTCTCTATCATGCCCTCCTGTCACCATGATGTGCCATGCTGCCACAGGTCCACAGAGCCAGTGCCCGGCAACTGTGGGCGAGACCTCTCACTGTGAGTAGAAATGAACCTTCTCTTTGAATCTGTCACTTCAGGTGCTTTGTCAGAGCAATGAAGAGCCGACTGATAACCTTGAAAGTGACATTGGAGGAAGCTGGGAAGAGATAGGCTTGTATGAAAATAGACCACAGAGTAAAGCCATCCTGGATTATTAAAACGAGCGCTGCAGGGAGTGGGGTTTTGCAGGGGCCTAGATGAGGGAGGCCTTTATAGGACATGGGGTGGCTACTTTGTCTGTTGTGGTTGTCACCAGGGATGAAGGTGGGACAAGCCAGGATCCAATTAGTCTCAGTCTTGATACTTGAGCTGAAAAATTGGATTATGGTCTGCCCACTACTGAGATATAGTTTGGGTCTCTTTAGCTCGATGGAAATGGGATGTCACTTTTAATCTTGAATCCCAGTGTGATTTCCTCACAGGACTGAAAGAAAATGAAACCAATGGGGATTCATTTGAGGAAGGATACTTGGCCTTCATCCCCTAGTTTCCCTCTCTTTAAGGAGGGGTGGTATGTCCAATCCTGAAAACTCGGTCACCCAATCATCAATCCAGCAGCAGGTTCCCTTGGCTTTTATGACTTTGGAGGCTATAAAGCTGACAGTAGGGGACCCAGACACTGAGGGGCCCTGGATGTGGGGTGCAGACGTATGTGACATAATTAGGCAGCCTTTATGGGCAAAGCAGGGAGAAGTCATTAGGGCCGGAGCTTCACAAAGGGAACTTCCTGCTCTGGCTGCCCTTTAAAGAGGTGCTTTTCAACTAGGCTGCACTTCTTTGATCCCTGAGGCCCCGATGTTTTCCTCACATCCTGTCATGATATTTAACGATGGCTCACACGCGAAGTGAGAGCCCAGCCTGACTTAGCATTGTTTGGGGAAGTCATCGTCACATGACAAGGTTTTGATGTGGCATCTCACACGGCAAGGTTAGCGAGGCAGCTATTT
The DNA here is from genome assembly GCA_004026605.1 of Ondatra zibethicus. Classification (NCBI taxonomy): domain Eukaryota; kingdom Metazoa; phylum Chordata; class Mammalia; order Rodentia; family Cricetidae; genus Ondatra; species Ondatra zibethicus. Next base: position 84,837 of record PVIU01001792.1, read on the forward strand.
GGGTGCCAGCAAGAGGCCTGATGTCACTTGGCAGTGAAACGGGCTGAAAAGAATGATGGAGAGACCCAGCCAGTGCCAAGTGCTTTGGCACAAACTTTGTTTACTATGGGATCCACAGTGTCAGCTGGTACACTGCTCACAAGGAGAAAGAAAGAATTCCGTCTTGAATAGTCTTTTGAAAGGCTGGAGAATGTTTCTTAGGAGTAGATCTTCTACCAACCCATGTTCACCCATGATCATACTCACAAACAGCTTCTAAAAGGAAGATTTAGTTCTTAGGGATTACTGGCCCATAGCAGATCCAGGAATCCCACAAAATTCTTGATTGACTGTATTCCCCTATCTGCTTAAAGACCTCTCTATACACCAGGAGGCACTCTGCTCTCCTTCTGGGCAGCATAGCCTCTGTGGCCGCTGTGATGGTTACAGGCTCTCTTGTTTCTTTGAGTCAGAGTTTGGGTCTTGGTGGTGACAAAACAGGCTGCCCTTTGTCAGAGTTCTTCAGAAACTCAGGGGTGCTTGCTGGGTGTCCCCTGAACATTCTCGCTTGCAGATTCACCACCGCATTTCTGCTACTGTCCTTGCCATGTTCTGGCTTCTGTACCCTTGCTTCTGTGTTCCTTCTTAGAGTGTGTGGGTGGGAGAGCATGTGTGGGTCTCCGAGGCCTGGTGAACCGCCTTGACTACTTGTGTAGACACTAATGCTGGGTTCCTGAACTGGGTCAGTAATCTCTGTATATGAAGGCGGTTTCTTAGGAAATTTTAAAATGAATCTTCAAGTGCATATTCCAACTGTTGGTGTGTAGATATTGCTTTCCCCTCTGATAACTTGGATTTAAGCATTTCAAGGGGAGAATTGCTTGCATCGCTCTCTTTGGAGATTTCACCCGGAGAACCATCTGCCTGTTCCACATGGATGCAAGCGAAGCATCACCCTTAGTGGGGATGCTTCTCCATCCACACACTTAGTTCCTTCTGTGTTACTGTCACTGCCACTGCAGCCTTGGATAATGGCAGGAGCTCCTGAATGACCTCACGATTCCTACCCCTTTCTAGTCTGTTCTCTACACAGCCCCTGCAGTAGCTATTCCTTTTATTTAATTAACAGTTTTTCATTCATTTTATATACTGACCACAGTTTTCCCTCCTTCCTCAGCTCTCCACTCCATCCTCACCCCCTATTTACCTCCCTTCCCCCTCCCCATCCACTCCTCTGTCTCCATCCAGAAAAGGGTAGGGCTCCCATGGGCCTGAACAAAGCAAGGCACATCAAGTTGAGGCAGGGCAACAGTTAGGGAGCCTGCATGGGACTTAGAAAAGATCAGGACCTGTCCCTGGCACTTAGCTGACTTTTGGGACCCTGGTCTCAATGCTGGATTACCCAGCCCAGCCTTTATGCAGGGGGAGGAACTCAGTCCTGCCCCACAGTATCTATTTAATCTTTGCTCTAAGTAGATATTAGAAAAAACAAACAAACAAACAAACAAACAAACAAAACAGTTCATCATCTTCTCACTGCACATTTGGAAGATCTAACCCCGGCTTTGGTTTCCATGGATATTTTGTGTTATTTTTTCCAAAGCCGTGCTGTATCTGTACTAGCTATCTTTCAGGTACTTTGAACACACTGGCTCTTTCTCCTATGCTAAGCTTTTACATAGGTTTTGTTTTATTTGTTTGTTTGAGGGTTTTTTTTTTTTTGCCTAAAATGCCGCTTCCTCACACACCTACTAGCACTTTGCTTGCCTGGCTCCTTTTTATCCTTAGACCCTACATATTTATTCAATTTTAATTAATTAACTACTAATTGATTAATTTTATGTGTGGGGATGTTTTGCCTGCATGAGTGTCTGATCACCCCAGAGTTCAGAAGAGAATATTGATCCCCTGGAACTGGATTTATATTTGTGAGCTGCCATATGGATGCTGGGAATTAAACCCAGGTCCTCTGGAAGAGCAGCCAGTGCTCTTAGCCCCTGAGCCACCTCTGGGGCCACTAGCCCTTGCACATTCAGAGGCTCAGGTCAGTCTCTCCTTGCTGTGAAAAGATGCCTAACAGAGACAGCTTTAAAAGGATGAGCTTATTTTGGTTTATGGTGTGAGTATATGCAGTTAATTATGGCAGCAGACTGGTCATGGTGCATCCGCAGTTTGGCAGCAGAATGAACTGAATACAGGTGCTTAGCTGGTGAATCTGGGACCCTCACCCATGGGAGAGTGCCCCTTCCATTCAGGGCAGTCCTCAGTTAGACTCTCTGCAAACATCCTCATGGGTACTTTTTAGTTGTTTCACACCAACGCCCTCGTTCCTAATCTAACCAAACTGACGATAGAAATTAAGCATCAGCCACAGAGGGGAGTCCCCATACCCCCAAACCTCTATGGCCATTATTAGATCTTGCACTGCCTTATAGACCTGAGCACAACTTGTAACTGCGTATTTGTTTGTAACCATTGCATATTGGTTACTTTATATCCCCCTGTGTTTTCCCTCTCTATATATGGTAACTCCAATCAAGCCATATTGTCGTCTACTCGGGTCCCCAGGAGATGTCTTGAGTGGTGAGGAATCAACACTCGCTCATCAGATGAATGAATAATTGGGTTGGGGATGGGACCCAGTTAGTAGACTTCTAGCCCAGTGTGCATGGCGTCCTGGGTTTTTCTCCCAGCACTGTGTCAACTGGCTGTGGTGCTGCACATTTGTAACCCCAGCACTGTGGAGATGAAGCAGGATCAGAAGTTCAGGGCCATCCTGGGGTTATACAATATAGTCCAGGCTAGCCCAGAGTACATGAGACTCTTCAAAAAGGGGGAAAAAACCCAAAAATCCTAAATGAATAGGAAAATGGATGCAGGAGTGCAGTTTCTAGATGTCTGTCAACTTGAACACAAGATTCATTCTTGAGTTGTATGCATATCTTAGGATACATTTGAAAGACAAAACGGTCTTGCTGAAATAAGCATCCCTTTTGCTTTCTTTGTTCTGCAGGTCCCTACAAGATGGAATTTTTATAGAGTTTAACCAGAGCAAATGCAAACTCCAACTGTCCTGCCAAATTACAGCTCTTCCTTTTAGGTTTGTATTTTATTTTACCTTCCTTTTAGGTATTGTATTTTAGGTTTGCTTTTATTTTTGACAGATGGGAAAATATTAAATTTTGTTTACATTTTACTTTGTGTGTGTGTGTGTGTGTGTGTGTGTGTGTGTGTGTGTGAGAGAGAGAGAGAGAGAGAGAGAGAGAGAGAGAGAGAGAAAGGGAGAATAATTTGTGGGAGTTGGTTCTCTCTGTCATGTAAGTCCAAAGGATTAGACTTAGTAGCAAGTATCTTTACTGGATACCATCTTGCTAGTCCTGAATAAATTTTTTTTGAAGTTTGAAGACCATTTTATTAGAATTTAAGAGAAAAACCACTGGGGACAGGACTGGAGAGATGGCTCAGCAGGTAAAATAGCTTGCTGTGCACATGCTAGTATTAATTTGGAGAAGCTAGGTATGGCCTTGAACAACTGTAACCCCAGGGATTTGGGGAGTGGAGACAGGAGTGTTGTTGAACAAAAGAGTTCCACACTGGCCCAGAATGGAGTATAACAAAGGTTTATTTATTAGGGGGTAAACTCACAGGAAGAGTAGTGATCTGTAGTCCTCTGTGTGCTCTGGGAACTAAACTGAATCCAGCAGCCTCTTTGGGTGACTGTCCAGACAACAAGATGTCTCTGCCAATTCTAGAACTTTGGAAGTTGCTTACAATGCACTTCCTGTTTACTTAGGTAATATTATATCCTTCTGGGGTCTTTGAAGAGTTGAAGACAGATAGTTATAGATAAAAGATATGATATGAAACTTTAGACTCACAAAGATAAAATAGGTGATAGTATATTCTCTTTAGTTTTGCCAGATACAAATAGACTAAATATTGTAACTGTAATTCTTGCTTGAACCTGTTTTGTTATATATAATTTTACTATGTTAAAGTTAAAACCTTCCTTTTTAATTAGACAGAAAAGGGGAAATGATGTGGGATGTCCTTCTATATATGTGTTGCTTTTATTGGTTGATGAATAAAACTGGGCCAATAGTTTGTCAGGGTAAAGCCAGGCAGGAAATCAGAATAGAGGCAGAGTATGTAGTCAGAGTCAAGGAGATTTCAGGTAGCTGCCAAAGGAGAAGAACATGCCAGGACCTTAGGAACCTTACTGGTAGACCACAACCTTGTGGCGATACATAGATTGATAGAAATGGGTTAATTTAAGATGTAAGAGCTAGCTAGGAATACTCTAATGTCATCAGCCAAAGAGTATTGTAATTATATATAGTTTCTGTGTGATTATTCAGGTCAGAGTGGCTGGGAAGCCAACCTGCATTCTCTGTCTACATAGGAGGAGCAGTGGGATTTGCTGGTTACCCGTCTAGCTTCAGGTTCAGTGACAGACTGAGCTTTTAGTTCTCATTGTCCACATGGAAGATCACCACAGAATAAAACAGAGTGAGAGAGCAAAACACCCATCCTCCTCCTCTGGGCTTTCTATGGGTATGTGTAGGCACACACACCTATGTATGAGCCTGTGTATGTGCATGTGTGTGCACATATGCATGCATGCCTACCAACACACACACACACACACACACACACACGAACTCACACATGCACAAACATTTTCACATGCACCACAGATGAGACAAGCTGTAAGTCTAGGGTGTTCCTGGGAGGAGGCAGATGGAGAAATGAGAGAGAGCCATGCTTCTGAGTTAGGGTCAGCAATGGGGGAGCCTTCAGAGAGAACAGTGAGACAGCCCATAAGGTCAGGGCCAACATGCTCAGAATTCGGGTGGGTACCTGAACAGTTCTTTCTTGAGTATTTCAGTGCCTCAATTCAGTTAAAAAGGAGCCTGCAGCCATATCACTGCTACCCTGCAGGCACATAATCTCAGATTTTAAAAAAAGATTTGAGATCTTGAGCACAATTCCTTACTTTAACCCCCTCAAAAGGATTCAGAAATATCATTCAAGTATAAACTAATTTCCCCCAATAATTCTCCCCAAACCACAGGATGGACAGAGCTGACTCTAATGAAACCATTCTTTCAAGTGTATCTCTGAACTGGAAAAATCTTTATGGCTTTTTTTAATTGAGTTGCAAAAAAATTATTTATTTCATTACTTAAAAATTTCATGTGTGTATGTATACATACACAATATAATATTCTTTATTCTCTCTTAATTTCTTCCAGCATTATAGATGTTCTAAGTGCCATAAATTGGGTGGTTAAAACCAACAGGAGATCATTTACTTGGTTCTGTATGCTAGAGGTCTGAAATCCTCTATGGGTGGGTGGCTCCCATCTAGAGGTGCTAGTGCGATTCTGCCCAGAGCTCACAGGCTTCTGGTGGCAGCTGCCAGTCTCTAGCACACTCATAGAGTCACTCCCATCTCTGCCTCTGCCATCATCTCCTCTGTGTTGCTGTTCCCATGTCAGCGTGTCTTTCTTTCATGGGTAATGTTTGTTCCATACGTGCTTATGAATAAGATCATAACCACAATTATCTTTTGGTCTTTGCATTCTATAATATTGATTTGGGGGAAAATATAGGGGCTGGAGAGAAGACTGAGTGGTTAAGAGCACTTGTTGCTTTTGCATGGAACCCAGGTTTGGTCCTCAGTGTCCACATGAAAGCTCACAATCATCTGTTACTCCAGTTTCAAGAGATCTGATCTTTTTCTGGCCTCTTTGGATACCAGGCATGCATGTGGTGTATATACATATAGGCAGGCAAAGTACTCATACATTTTTAACTTTTTAAAAAATTGTAAATATTTTTAAAAATTACACTTAAAAAATCCTAAAGGAATGGTTTGGTTGTGAAACGCTTGCTGCACAAGCATGGGAACTTGAGTCCATAGCCCCATAATCTATGTAAACAAGCCACCAGTGAGAGTATGCCCCTGAAATCCCAGAGCTCGGGAGGCAGAGACCTGCGTGTGCATGTCTGTATGTGTGTGTGTGAGTGTGCGTGCATGTGTGTGTGAATCTCAGGGTCAGCTAGTTTAACTGAGTTAGTGAGTTTGAAGTTCAGTGAGAGACACCCCCCCCACACACAAAGTGGAGAATGACTGAGGAACACATTTAACATAAACTCATGGCTTTCATAGGCACATATATACACATGCATATGCATACATGAACATGAACACACACACATGCACACATACGCACAAAACTCTGGCTTCTAGCAATGTTTATTATGTAGTACATTTTCTATTTCATAATCTGGGAATTGATTCTTTAGGCCACTGTGGTGGTTTGAATGGGAACTGTTTCCTGTCAGTTCATGTGTCTGAACACTCTGTCCCCAGTTGGTGGTGCTGTTTGGGAAGGTTATAGATCCCTTAGGAGATGGAATTATGTCACTGGGGGTGGCCTTGAGGAGTCACAGTTTTATTCCACATTCTCCTTTCTCCTTCTGCTTCCTGTGGATGGCTGAAATGTGACCACCTAGCTCCTTTCTCCTTCTGCTTCCTGTGGATGGCTGAAATGTGACCACCTAGCTCCTTTCTCCTGCCACCATGCCATGCCTCTCCCACTGGGATGGACTCTATCCCTCTGGAACCATGAGCCAAAATAAGCTCTCTTTCTAAGCTGCTTTTGGCTATGACATTTTTATCACAGTGACAGAAAATGCCACAGCCACATCACTTAATCCAGTTTGAATTATGACTAAAGTGGTTTGTGATGGTGACATTTTTTTTTTAATTTTTCTATTGGAAAATAAGATACTCTTTGTTTAGACCCAGAGACCATTTACAAAATTGGATTATTTGGTTTCCCAAATCTTTCTGTTTCTAGAGATCTTGAAATATTCTGGCTGTAATCCTCTGTTAGATGTATAGTTGGCAAAGATTCCCACTCTGTGGGCTTCTTTACTCAATTATTTCATTAGCTGTGCAGAAGCTTTTAGTTTGATGAGGTCCATGCTGTCAATCATTGGCCTTATTTACCAGGCAAGTAGAGTCCTATCCAGAAAGTCCTTCCCTACACTTATGTCTTGCAGGGGCCTGTCTACATTTTCTCCTTGACGTTCCAGAATTTTAGGTTTCAGATTGAAGTCTTTGATTTAGCTGAAGTTAGTTTTCCATGCAGAGCAATAGATAGGGGCCTGATTTCATTCTTCTGCACATGGACAACCCATTGCCTCAGCACTGTTTTCAGAGATGCTGTCTCTTCTCCAGTTTGGGTTTTCGGATCGATGTCAGGTATGGGAGGGTGGTAGTTAGACTCACACACAGTTCTGTTGACCTACATGTTTGTTTTCATCCAGCACCATCCTGTCTTTACTGCTCTAGATCTAGAATATGTCTGGAAATCTGGAATTGTTCTGCTCAAGGTTGTTTTTGGCTTTCCTGGGTCTTTTGTGATTTCATAAGGAAATTGTGATTTTAAGAGGTTTTTTTCTATTTTGTGAAGAATGTCAGGATTTTGATTAAGATCACATTGAACATCACGTTTGTTGTGGTTGAACTAGTATATCTGTCTGGTACAGTTATATTTGTTGGTGCTCAATGGTAACTCCTCACACTTTTACCAATTAAAATCATACCTTTCTCAATTTTGTCTCTGGCTGGAAAGGTTAGAAACATTTGATGTTCTTGTAGTACACACAACCTCTCTGGTAGCAACCAAGGTTGGCATGGTCATTTGGTCAAAGAGCAGTGGTCTTTGACAGTGTTCTATCCCAACACACCCCAAGACATACACAGTACTCAAAAAATATGAGTACATCCATGTGTTTTTTGCAGAATTTAAATAATTTTGCAGCAAAATGAAGCCAATTGAGTCACAACCATTTCTTTGTGCTCATCCTTTTGATGTGGTGGGGGATAGCGCGAGGGACCTGATATTCATGAGAGTATTTTACAAGCACGTGAATAATGAACTCCATCTTTCAAAGATGTAATGCATTTTGCAGGTTTTCTTAATCTGTTCTTGCTTTTCTTCTTCCTTATAAAATTTAGTTATGATTAAATTAAAATGAAAACGGGAAGTCATAATAAAAACTCACAAGCACCACGGTAATTTGTAATTGCCACAAATATTAATAGGCCATCCTTACTTGGCACTCACTGCTCCTGTGGTCTGCAAAGGACAGGATACAAGTGCCCTGTAAATTCCTTTTACTTGCCTGCTATGCCATCCCTTTCTTTCCCATTCGAGAGAATATTAGGAAAATACTTGACTGGGGAACTATAAATAATCCATTTTTAAACTGTGAAGTTAAATCTCATCATTACATGGCCAGCTTGGCAGTCCTTTAACAATGAACTTGCACCAATCTCTTGCCTACTGCCCTTCATAATTGCAAGATGGCTGCTGTAGCTCTCTGCATGAGACTTGCAAGCATGAGGATGTTCAGTTGGGAAAGAGAGTCCTTCTTCTTTGTGTCTTCTCCTTATCCTAAAGCAAGAAACTTTCCGTGGAATATCCAGAAAATCTCTACTCTCATTTAATTGGTAGTTTTAGGGCCACATTTATATACTAGACCAATCCTTGATAAGGTGATGAAACTACAGTCACACTTAGTGATGGATCATGTTCTCTGAAATGCATCCTTAGGTGATTCCATCACAATCTAAACATCTGAGTGTACTTACATAAACTAAGATAATTAATATGTCCTTAAGTGACTCATCATAGTATATATGGCCCATCATAGACAGAAGCATCTGTGCCACTTCCATAGTTAACCATGTAGTCTTGTAGGAGTTAGACTGTTCAAACAAAGTTGGCATTTTGTTCCAAAGAAACAAACAAAAGACTAGAAAAGATTATATTTAGGGAATATACCATGATAATTCTGTTTACAAATTCCAGGTAAACATGACCTAGAAATAATGACGATGTCACCATCTTACATAACAATATAATTATAGTGGGTGGTCCCAGAGTTGATGGGTTCAGCTGCCCAAGGAAGTCAAAATCCTGTTATCTCCTTCATGGTCTTCTTGTCATTATCTATGATTAGCTTTACCTGTAGCTTCCATAATTCAAAGTGTTGTAACACATAATGCAGGAATGCAGCAAGGTGCTTGACTCCTGATCCTTTTCTGAATGCTGGAGACTTTCCTAAGGTCCACACCAGGCTTAGCCATGCTATAGGATATGATTTCACCTAATCATGCTGCTGGCAAGTGAATGAAACAAATTTGGCCCCATACACTACCTACACTCAGCATCAACTCTTGGAATGACATGGGGCAGGAAGATCCTTGGCTGAAGGCACACAGATGAAGAAGGGAGAATTGCTGCAAACATCTGGATAGGCATCTGTTGACAAGGAAAGAGAGTGCTGGGAATGGTGTAGAGAATCACACATCAGAGTATTTCTCTACCAGGAAGTGTGAAATCATGAATCTGATATAAAGGTTGTTCATGACTGATTGGAAAAATGTTAAGGACCACAGTGAGGAAGAGGTGGAATGTAGCATCTATCTCTAATGCATGGGAGTAACAAGCTGTAATAACTTTTAAATGTTTTCTTCATCTTTGGTCTAGAACCACAGAGCAATGAGAATTGTTGTAGATTATTAATTTAAGATGTGTTACGCTTGCTTATGCTGTGGAATGCTTGTTTAATGATGCAAAGATGTGTTGCATTCTTTTATGTTGCATTTGTTTAACTCTGTGAAGCTGTGTTACTTTGCCTGCCTAAAACACCTGATTGGTCAAATAAAGAGCTGAATGGCCAAATTGTGAGGCAGGAGAAAGGATAGGCAGGGCTGGCAGGCAGAGAGAATAAAGAGAAGGAAAGAGAGAGAGAGAGAGAGAGATCAGGAGTGAGAAAAGAAGGAGCCGGCCACTCATTCACACAGCCATTCAAAGAGTAAGAGTGAAAATAAGGTTACAGAAGAAAAGGAAAAAGCACAGAGGCAAAAGATAGACAGGATGTTTTAAGTTAAGAAAAGCTGGTTAGAAATAAACCAAGCTAAGGCCAGGCATTCAAAAATAATAATAAGACTCTATGTGATTTATTTGTGTGCTGGGTGGTGGGCCCCCCAAAAGAGTAAAGAGAATACTTTAGAAACCATAAGAGTGAGCAAGAGTTCACCCAGAAGACCTCTGGCTTGAAGGGCCAGGCATGGCACGGCCCTTTTTTTCTAGCCCAACTTCCTGAATTTCAGGGTAGAAGGGCAATTCATCCTCATTCACAATGCTGCCGGCACAGGAGCCTTTCCTTCCCCATTCCCACTGAATTGTCTAGAAATATCTCTCTAAGATGTGCAGGCCTCTCAGGCATTTCTGCGTGAGGTGTAATGTACAACATTAGAGTTTATATTTGCATTTAAGATGGGAATAAAAACACCATTGATTGCCAGTGGCTGCATTTACCAAGTGAACTCAGTAATACATAGTGAATTTGATGCTTTTCAATAAATCCTGACATTGTGGAAAGCCGCAGATATGTCTGTCTATGTTTCTGATATGGAAAATGGAATTGTTGTTTATTGCTGCTTTTTATCAGTACATAAAATAGTTATATATATATATATATATATATATATATATATATATATATATATATTTCTGCAACCGAGAAATTGGAAGGCAACCAATTGACTCTGCTTCTTCAAGCCCTCTGAAGATAGGCTAAGTCGGTTGGCACAAACTGACAAGAAACAGACTGATAGGTCAAAATGTACGTGATCTTATTATGTGCATGTGGCACCCCAGGAAAGAGAGTGTCCGCTATCCAAATGAGACTTAGAAGCACAGAGACGCTTCTTCATAGGGAACAGGGAAGCTGGGACTGCAGGCAACTCTAGTAAATGGTTTTTAGGGGAGATGAATGCACGTAAATAATAGAAACGGGGTGAAGAGAGTGCTCGGTCAGCAGAGCTCTTGCATCCAAGTATGCAGATATGAAGTTGGATCCCCAATATTCACATAAAAAGCCAAGAGTCCCAACACTGGGGGAGACAGAGACAGTATTGCTGGGGCATGCTGGTCAGCCAGGCTAGCTCAACTGCCAAGCTCCAGGTTCAGTGAGAGACGGTCTCAAATAGGCAAGGCTGAGATGATTGAATAAATGTCTGATGTCAACCTAGTACACACACACACATACACACACATACATATACACACATACACATCGCACACATACATACACACACATCACACTCACACCATACACACACTACACACACATACACATATAAACACATACATACACACACAACACACACATCCCGCACACATACACATACCATGTAATAATCTAGAACAAAGTTCCTCTCGGCTCTGGGTAAGGTGTGAACTCTAGATTTCTTCTGTTAGAGAGGTTATAGTCTACACAATGCCGGGCATCCTTGTGGAGGAACATCTTTTAGTCAGAAAACAGAGTGTCACAGAAAACTCTTCCTGAGGGACAATAGCAGGAGGTAGAAGGGTGAAGGGTGGAGGAAGGTCAGGGAGACCTTGGTTCTAAGATTGCCCTTTAGTTCAGAGTTGTTTCCCCATCAAAGCTCCATGCTTTGACGCATTGTTATCTGAGTTCCAACATCATCCCCTTACATCCAGATATAAAAATCTGACTTGGTTTAGCCAGCTTCTTCCCTGTCTTGCCTGTGTGCTGAAGTGGGGTGAAACCTTGCCACTGAAGAGTGAGCCAGCCCGCTCTTCTCAGTCTCTTTGCACCAGGAGCTCTCAATTCCTCGTCTCTGAAATAGGGACAAGTATTCCAGGCTTGATAAAAGCAATGTATACCACGGTCTCCCTAAGCAAGCCTTGATAAAAGCAATTTATACCACGGTCTCCCTAAGCAAGCATCTCCTTTTTCTCTCCTCTGAGGCTTTGCCTCCTCTTGTTTGTATTTTCCAATCTGCTTACTTGTTTGGTCAGTTGTTTACTTATTTATTTTATGGCAGTGTAAGCTGGACCTTGTCACCTGTCACCTGATAGCCTAGTTCCAAAACAACTCCTCCCTGGGTTCTTCATTAATATTCATCCAGCACAATGCAAATAGCTCTGGAGGTCTCTCCTCCCTGGGCGCTTTAATGTGGCAGTTATGAAAGCAGCTCAGAGCAAGCTCGATTAGCATAATAACGAAGCTTCGGCTGCGGTGTTATCATCCTCAAAGGAAATGGCTGGAGTGGTCACTGAGCCTTTAACAAGTACCGCTTTCAGATAAAGGACAGAGCCGGGAAATGATGGATGGCAAATATGGCGTATGGGAGGAAGGAGTCCTGGGGCTGGGCTGGGGGCCAACGGGGCTAGCTGAGGGGCTTGCTTGTGCCTTGTTCCTTATGTCATGGGTGAATACAGAATTTCCATGGCCCTTTAGAATTGCATAAGGATCTGTGTTTCCAGAAAAATCTAATGCCAGTGTCCTTTCTGGCTGCAAGAGAAGAAGTGAGTTGCCTGTAATAACACTAGGCTGAGTTTAATAACCCTCCAAATAGGCTGGATGGGGACCATCATGTCTCTTTTACAGATGAGTGTCCAACCATGAGTCCACTCGTCCACTTCTGTCTTCCTCCAGAAGTGAGTTAAGGTAGTTTTCAGAACATAGTTTCAAAGTTTCAAAGCTAGGATGAGGCGGGGTTAGTGCCTGAACTTGGGTCTGCTGTCACTCTCTGACTTTGTGACCCTTACAGACAATTCAAAAATCCAGCGCCCTGTCAAGAACGGGCTCAGCTGGATTCATGTGGCGAATCTGCACCGAGGCTCTCCACTTATGTTTGCCCACTCCGTACCTGGGGGGTCCTCACCCCCATGATGGAGTGCACCTCCACAGGGCCACTTAATTCACCATTTATCCAATTTATGCCGGTGTAACAACTCCAGTTGTCACTTATAAGTTATTGGCTGTTTTCCTGGGCTTTGGAAAGCCAGATAGCAGCTATTCTCTTGTCACATAGACCCTTGAAACAGCAGAAAGGCCGCAGCACTCTGCCTTCTCCAGCTATGGAAAGCAAGCACTCGGTGGAAGGAACAATCTAGGTCGTTCAGGAAGCGCTCATTAGGCCCCTCCCTCTCCTTTATTGGCACAGGAACTTAGATCCGGAAGAAAGATAATCTCTACAACAGGCAAGGAGGGGCAACTGGGATGCTATGCCAAGCCAGCTGTATTTCACATTAAGGGAAAGAGGTCCATGCTTATGGACTCACCCTCGGGGCCTGTGTGGCATGAAAGATGAAGCCTCCACACTCCCAGCTCTAGAGGATAATTGGAAAGCTAGGAGAGAGAGAGAGGTTTCTGAGAGAGATAGGCATTCAACTGATGGGGGCCCCAAGCTGGAAAGAACCCAGGAGTTGCAGTTTTAATGTGTCTATGGTGCTCTGATATGACTTCCTCTACAGCTTCCCTGCTTTAGGAAATACCCACCTCTGTCCACAGCCTCAGTGTGTAGGAACCTTTTTAGAAAAGGCTCATTCATCTTGGTGCAGGGCAGAAAGCAGTATGACTACAGAAGAGGACATGTGACCGTCTGTGAGCCATGAATAAGGGGCAGCAGCCCCAAGTTCTTTAGTACATGGGATTTCCTCCCAGATTTAAAAGCAATGGGACCCCAGAAGTTTCCTAGGGAAAACATATTTATTTTCTTGAACTTCAGATAGGAGTCTGAATTTGGATGATTACTCCTTCAGACTTCCCTTCATCTTTCTGCAGAGACCCTGGTCTCGGTCTTTCTGTCTCTCTGTCTCTCTGTCTGTGCTGTCTGTGCTGTCGTCTTTGTGTGTTTCAACCTCCAGTCCCTTGCCCAAAGCTTGCAAACTATATGGTAGTGCACAAAATACAAACAAACATTGTACGCTACAAATGGAGGTTCCACCAAGATCAAAAACTAAAAAACACTAAAAGGTCGCCCTCAAAAGGTAAAAATAAATTAAAATATGTGTTAATCCTAATGTCCTTCACTTGGTTTCAGTTCCAGGCCGTACAAACACAACAAGTAAAAGTCCAACCAAAAATGAGGGGTAAGCGGACAGGGTCGTCCCCAACCAAAAACATATTAAAAAGTTAAAACAAAGCATCCTCTAAAACAAAAAACAAAAAAAAAAATTAAAAATCCTACAGGTCTTGAGGTATAGGCCCTGAGATAATTTGGGCCCAACACCTATGCTATATACTTTTGTCTTGATAGACTGTGTCGCCATACTGCCAAGCAGCCACAAAATGAATCAATGATTCAAAGCAAACTTTTCTTCCCTTTAAGATGATCATCACAGTAGCAGTCCCAATCCAATGTCTAGACAGAGAAGACAATTTTAGTATCATGGGGCTCTTGGAGCAGAGAAAAGGGCTAAAGATGGGGTGACAGAGCAATATCTCATTCCAAATCTTTGAAAAATTTTCCATTTTCTCTTCAAGTTGTTTGATATGTTTTAAGTACAAGCTGAGAAGGATTAATACATACAGTCCCACTGGCGCGGTGGCCACATATGGTCCAGATTCCATGTCACAGCCGAAGAGGTAACCCTGGAACCAAAAGCCGGTTTCACAACACCTCTTTACCTTTTCAGACACCACGTCCTAGTCACTGTTCTGCTGCTGTGGAAAGACACCGTGGCCAAGGCAACTCTTAAAAAAGAAAGCATTTACTTAGGGCTTGCTTACAGTTTTGGCTGGTTAGTCTATGATCATCATGGCAGGGAGCAGACAGGCTTGGTGCTGGAGCAGTGTCTGAGAGCTTTACATTCTGATGTGCAGGCAGCAGGCAGAGAAAGAGAGACAGGACCTGGTGTGGGTTCTTGACATCTCAAGGCCCACTCCTTCTCCAACAAAGCCATACCTCCTAATATTTCTGATCCATCTCACTCAGTTCCACTCCCTGGTGACTAAGCATTTAAATGCATGTTGGGGAAGAAAGGCTGCTTGTTGGTTCCTGGCCACCTGGCTAGCTTAGACCCAAAATAATCACACAGAAACTATTAATTAAATCACTGCTTGGTCCATTAGCTCTAGCTTCTTATTGGCTAACACTTATATTAATTTAACCCATTGCTATTAATCTGTACATCATCATGTGGCTGTGGCTTACTGGGTAAAATTCCCAGCATCTGTCTCCGGCAGCTCCATGACTTCTCTCTGACTCTGCCCTTCTTTCTCCCAGCATTCAGCTTAGTCTTCTCAGCCTAGCTAAGTTCTGTCCTATCTCCAGGCCCAAAGTAGCTTCTTTATTCATTAACCAATAAAAGCAACACATAGACAGAAGGACCTCCCACACCATTTCCCCTTTTCTGTTAATTTTAACATAGTAAAATTACATATAACAAAACAGTTATCAAGCAAGAATTACAGTTACAATATTTATATATACTTTATTTTTTATCATAACTAAAGAAAACTATAATAATAACTATCTATTCTTCAACTCCATCATAGATTCCAGAAAGATATAATATTACCTAAGTAAACAGGAAGTGCATTGTAAGCAACTTCCAAAACTCTAGAATTGACAGAGACATCTCGCTGCCTGGACCATCATTTATTATAACAGTACAGGTATTTTGTACTATTGGGGCATCCATCTTCAGCCTGCAGGCCCATAGTATCCAACAGTCTTTTCCATGAAGCAGGAGATTTCAAAGACAGTTTTGCCTATATTGGCAGTTTGTCAATCACATTTTTCTGTGTCCTGCAGAATGTCTGGCAGACTCTTTCATGAAGCAGGAACCCTAAAGGATCATCTCACCTTTAGGCAAGTTCAGCAGTCATTTCTCTGTGGGTCCTGCATGTCCAGTTCATGCAACAGTGCAGGCAAGAGCAGTTTCTTGCCCAAATGGCTAACAGACACCATAAGGAGCCTTTTCGGTACCCACCATCCTCTTGAAGTAGCTTGCTGCTCCCAGAA
Organism: Ondatra zibethicus; assembly: GCA_004026605.1. NCBI lineage: Eukaryota > Metazoa > Chordata > Mammalia > Rodentia > Cricetidae > Ondatra > Ondatra zibethicus. The sequence goes on from PVIU01001792.1 coordinate 100,687, forward strand.
GCAGATTTGTTTCACTGTCATGAAAAGTCCTAAGTTCTTAAAACATTTTAAAAGCCATATTCTCAAGGTTTCTGAAAGATTTGAAGAATCCCTATCTAATGAAATATATCTCTATACATCTAGAAAATCTAAGTAACATGACTACAAGCTTGACTATTATGGATGAGTATCTGTTAATTTATATTTCTTAATTATACATTATATGTTTTAATAAGCTGCACAAACACAATACCTTAATCAAGATCAGAAATACATATACATATAACAAAATTGACCTTAAATTTGTATCAATAAACCAAGATCCATACCAATACAAATTATTCATATCTGTATCATATCCCCCTTTAAATGTAAACAAACATTTATAGACAATATTTGGGAATATGGGCATAGTTTTCTTCATACTACTTCCTGCTGATTATTGGGACCTTTGGGGGTTTTGTTCCCTCAAACCACACCAGTCTGGACGTAATCCACAGGTTCTCATCCTCTGTGGAAACAAGAGCAGAACCTCTTTTCCAAAGCAACATATCCTTAAACCCAAATTTGGAAGTCATGATGCCCTTATAATATACATGTTGGTTTAGCTTAGCAGTCCATACAATGAAATGTCTCTCTGTATTTAGCTGATTCACAGTCAAAAAATTTAAAGATAACATAATAATATACATAATCCAGATTCTCTGCATATACTCCGTCTTTATGTGGCCTATTCTTTTTTTTTACTCCTTTTAATCTATGATTATCTGTACTCTGTCTCTTTAAGACTTTACCCTTTTTTAAAAAATGCATTAAATTTATTTTATGACTCTTTATACTCTTTTTCTTTTCCCTTCAAAGCCCATGTACATTTATCCAACACTATGACCCATCTGGATTTGTGTTTATCACATATCTATAATTCTTTACTGTCCAGGAGCACTTTTTAAAATGCTAAACACTTCTTAAAACTTAAGATACACCATTATTATGGCATATACGGTACTTTCTGCTTGCCCACTTAGTCTAAAACTTAAGCTGTGCCACTACTATGATATATATGGTACTGCCTTGCCCATTCCAACATGACAGAGCTGCTCACTGCTTCCCTTCCAAGAGCTAAGCACACCACCCCACTTCCAGGCACATAGCCATTAAGCAAGCTGCAGCAGTCTGCTCACAAACCCCACTCAATTGCTCTGTAGCTAGACCTCCTGCCTGAAAGAGTCAGAGTTTGTGCTGGCAGCATGGCCCAGAAAGCTGGTATTTCAAAATGGCGTGGTCAGTAAACAGCAAGAAGCTGTGTTACTGTATTTTTGTGTCTAGAACTTCTTTTCAAGCTCTCTCAGGTTTTTAAGTGGATTTAGTTGGCCATGTGAGTTCCAATTTGTTAGAGGAGGGGGCTTGTTGGTTTCTGGCTTCCTGGCTAGCTTAGATCCAAAATAATCTCACAGAAACTGTATTAATTAAATTATAGCTTGACCCATTAGCTCTAGCTTCTTATTGGCTAACATCTGAATTTAACCCGTTACTATTAATTTGTGTATCGCCATGTGGCAGTGGCTTACTGGGTAATGTTCCCAGTGTCTGTCTCAGGCAGAGGATCCACAGCTTCTCTCTGACTCTGCTCGTCTTTCTCCCAGCATTCAGCTTAGTCTTCCGGGCCTAGCTAAGTTATGCCCTCCCTATCAACAGGCCCAAAACAGCTTCTTTATTCATTAACCAATAAAGGCAACACATAGACAGAAGGACCTCCCACACCACTCTGGAGGCCATTCTTATTCAAACCACCACACACCCCGAATTGGATGCAAAACCTGCAGGAGCTGATCACCTTCCCATTTGATAGGTTCTTCATATTGTCTTGCTTCTCCAGAGTGCCTCTTCTTTGCATTGTCTGAAACCACCCATCAGGACTATTGACATGTACTGTTGCTTGTGCCTTTTTCTACTTCCCATTCTTTTTTCCAGTCTGATTTAAAGGCAAAGCTCCTCCCACCCATAAAAGGAAAGGGTAACTGAGTAAAGGAACCTAGAATATGTTTTTGAGGTAGTGGGAAGAGAAAGCCCAAGAATATTAATAACGTTGCCCCATTACATTTACATAAACATTTCAGGGTTGTAATAAATAAATGTTAAAACTTAATCTAGCAATAATATTCATGATTATTGTTTTATTATATTAATTAGGTAATAAATGGTAATGGTTTATGCAAATAATGGTGGTCATATTTATTTCTAGCACAAAAACTGTGTTTTTATAACTGTACTTTTTCTGTCTTTTCAAGTTTAATGCTTTTAAACAATAGCAATCTCCCTTTGTGTGTGTGTGTGTGTGTGTGTGTGTATCTGTGTGTGTGTATGCACATTTGTATGCATATGTGTGGAGGCCAGAGGTTGTCAACCTTGGATATCTATTTTCTACCTTGTTTTTTGAGACAGAGACTTTTACTGGCCTTTCCTCAAGTCCTCATGCTTGCAGAGGACTTCAGTCATGGGCCATCTTCTCAGCTCCCCCAAATAGTTATCCTGATACTTCTTTGCCTGACACATGGAACTAATTCAAATCTCATGTAGGGACCAAAAACCAGCTACATAATTAGTTAAAAGAGAGCTCTGTGATCAAATTCCTTAGTAATATCAGGTCTGGCAATTCTATTCCTTCATCATCAAGAGCTACGGGGCTCTGTACACACATTTCTTTTACCTCCAGAAAATCTCAAAATAATCAAATCTGGCTTGCCTTCCAGGTTGGCTTTACAAGCTGCATGTGGTGGCACATGCGTTGATCCTAGCATTCAAGAAACTGAGGCAGGAGGCTTAGGAGTTTGAGACCAGCTTAGGCTACATGGTGAGTTTCAGACCAGACTGTAGATAGTGACTTCAGTCTAACAAACAAACAAAAAATGAGACAAACAAACAAACCCAGACAAGACCAGGCCACAGTGGTCTGTGGGCATGATGTTTTTTGAGGGAGAGAATGACCCCTCTTTTCTCTCTTCTGTCAGCCCCTATTCGATAAAATCATTCTCTGGTCTAGGCAGTTGTTCTCTGAACTCAAAGGGAGGTAGCATTTTGATGTCATTCTTACATCCAAAAAATGGGCTGAGGAGGGAGGCATTTTAGATGCTAAATAGGTGGCCCTTTTCGGGTTTTGGGGAACTGTGCATTTGCACAGTCATGCCTGGCTTCCTAGGAATGAAGACCCCTCAGTTTTGCCAACTCTGCACAACAGATCTCTGCTGCCTGGATAGTGTATGGAGTCTGATAAGAGACAGGGTTCAGAATGTAGGTGGAGCCTGTCAGAGAGAGGAATTTAGGAAATGATGTGGGGGTCATGCAGGTCTGGTGACTGTCCCCACCCCACCCCACACTCTAGGGAACTTGCAGTCCCCTTCCAGGTTAGGGGACTGTCTGTTTCACATGGTGTTGGGGCTAATGAACTAAGACAAGGCAGAAGCGTTGAAAGCCTTCCCAGAGCCCATTTGGCTGTGATGTCCTTGTTCTCCTTTCTATCTTTAGCTCTTCTTTTGATTCTGTAGGTGATTCAAGGCTACTTTTCTTTCCCACCTCCTTTGTCTCCTGAGTTATCATTTCAAGTCCAAGGGCTTCAGGACACTTCATCTCTGCCTCTGAGCTGCAGGGAGGGTGGGCAGGGATCAGGAGGCCAGGTGCTCACTGTCACTCTTCTGGACAAGGCTGGGCAGGCTTTCTCCTCCAAAGCCTTGGAGCAGAGGCTGATCAGCAGTGGTGTCAACTGTTTCCTGCCAGAATGGCCTTTGATTCTCCCTGCAGTGAGAAGTCTGCACCTTAGGTGGGTACCAGGCTAAGGAGGCACCGGAGGGGAAACTGCCAGAGGTTGCACTGGTCAATTAATTAACATCCTATATAATCAAGAGGAGGGGGGAGCTTTGGAACTTAATATGCAAACTTATGCAAAAATCATACGTAGATTATTCTGGGTTCAGAATGGAGACCACTAGAGGTCTGGTGCTTTTCTTCTATAGGAATTCAGTGCTGATGAGCCACGAGTTGGGCAGAGAGAAGTATTTTGAATTGAATGGTTATGTCCTCTTTAACTCAGCTCTACAATAGCACCTGCTACTTATAATTTGGTGACTTGTAAATGAAGCAGGGCAGGCTCCATTTACTTGTACAGCTGTATCATTCTGTTCTCCAGAAATTTCCATCTTGAGGGCTCCAACTGATCTCTCAGTATATTTGGTATCCCCAGCCACCATGTGTTTTTATTGAGGCCTTTAATGGCATTCCAAGTAACCAAGTAAGTATGTTATAGGGTGAGCCTGAGTTTGAATTCTGATTCTGGGCAACATTACATAGTCTTAATGAATCTTGGTTTTTCTCTTCTGCAAAACAGAGACAACAGTACCAACCCTATGAGGATTTGTGCTACTGTCTAAGGAGGTCCATATCAGAAGCACAGGATGCTGGTGGCCACACATAGCTCTGATGATTATTACTCATAAGTGAGGCTCAGTTTGGTTCCAACTTCCTTCATGAAAGTTTTCATATCCACCACAGCTTGAAGTCATCTATTCACTCTCTTGCGGTATTAGCTGGGCCATTCATCTGGAAATTAAAGCCACATTTCTTCACGACTTGTCTTTTGTTGTTGTTTTTATTAACTAACCCTGTGTTGTTAGCTAATTAACTCTTCCAGTCCCTCCCATTTTTCCAGTTTGACTTGAAGTCTTTGAGGATGGCAACTATGTCTTAATGGCTTTTAGCTTCTCAATATGTCTGGAATTTGTCTTTGCAGCAAATACTTGACCACACTCCTCTCTAAGATTAGGACGCTCAGTGTGTTGTTAGTACCTAGAAATGTCCATTAAGACCCCAGAATATGTTTCTTCTCCCAGGAGCATCTGTTCTAGCATGAAGATACCCTCTCACTTGTGTTCCCATCCTTGTTTGCAGTCTCCCACGATGAACAAGGACCAATAAAGTCAGTGTTATCCCATAATGTCAAGCAGAAGTTAAGAGCAGCAGGCACAATGCCTTTGCAGAAACAAATGAAGATGTGGAAATTTTCCTTAATTCTATCCTGCTCATTGAAGAGTGCACTGTCAGGTATAGAATTTAGTGCCCATTTTTCCCCCTCTCCCATCTCATCTTACCAAGTCCTACTGAGCAAGCTCTGGTCCAGTCACTGCAGCTGTCTCTGAGATCTTGGTACCCAGATTTTAGGGATGGGCATTGTCTCAGGGAGAGTCCTACTCTCTTCTTATCTAAACCACATGTTTTCAGTTGTAAAGATGGGGACGTTGCTTGGTGTTCTGGAAAAAATCTTAGCAGATTAAAAAAAGTTTATGTAAAACTAGTTAGTATTCTACCCCCCCACACACATGTGTTGACGTACATCCCCCTTACTGACGTAATGAAAAGCAGGGTTATCTTGTGGCCAAAATGATACAGACTATAATTTAAGGCCATGTTTATTAGGCAGGCCTCTTATTTTCTATATGAGTTCCAATATGAGACCACAAAATACGAACAATGACAACAGTTTCCAAGAATTTCATATTTCCCCCAAGTTCCCTGTGAGGATGAATAAGATGTGCTGGATTGTCAGTTTGATATTTTTGGTAGGAGAGCCGAATGAAAAGAGGGCCCAGGAAATGCTTTTGCATGCATATTGAATAGTAAGTACTCAGAGCACATTAGTTATATTTGCATGTAAATATACATGCAAATGGCATATGCTCAGGATGGAGTACGTTCAGAAATTCAGTTCAAACAACAGTGGCTTGTTAGCAAATGCTGTGTCCTCCATGCCCTGTCCTGGGTTGGTTGTCCCCTGCCCTCTCATCCTGACTTGTGGCTGGCACTAGCACTTAGGTTATTGTCCAGTGGGTTCAATTTTCTCTATCTTTTTTCCCTCCTTCTTTTGTTCTGTTTTCTTCTTGATTCTCCTCTTCTATGTTGTTATTTAATTTCTGACCCTCTGTTCAGCCTACCTCCTTTTTGTGTCCTTCTTTCCTCTGACTTTTTCGCCTACCAGTAAAAGCGCTAGGAAGTTTTATGTCGTGTAAATGATATACTGGCTGTTTGTTGTTTAAAAACATTCTCTGGGGATCTGTGATGTAGCTCAGAGATAGAGCAATTTATAGCAAATCCAAAGAAAAACAGTAAATGAAAATAGCTACAATATAAAAGGTTATCTTGTAGGCCAAGTTTCTGTGGTGTCTCTCAAATGCTCTTTCAGCTAGGAATCGCAGCTTCGCCTATGTGTATATGGGTAGGAGTAGGGTGGGGAGGAGTATGTACATATGTGTGCACAAATGTGACTAGGCCAGAGGTTGATAGCTCATGTCTTCTCTCTCGTGCGCTCCACTTTCTGTTTTTTGAGACAAAGTCTCATTGTGGACCTGGCGCTCTCAGACTGGCCAGTGAGTGTCAGAGATCCACCTGTCTCAGACTCTCCCCCTTTGGGTTACAGACATGGGCTGCCATACCTATCTTTTTATGTGGGTGCTGAAGAGCTGAACTTAGGTCCTCCCTGCACTGACCATCTCCCTGCCCTGTAACATCTAATTTTATCAAGAATTGTACTATTTCAGTCTGATCAGATCTCTTTTGCTCACCCTCCATCTCTGGTCACTCTCAACTTCCATTATTAATTGGCTTGCTCATCTTCCACCATCCCCCAAGAGACTGATGATTGACCTGGCCTGCTCTCAATGAGAATCTTGCTAGGTTAGCTTCGGCAGAACTCTCCTTCCTCCTGAACCTTCCCTCTTCTCCTTGGCCATCAGTGTTGTAAGAGGAGCAGGCGGGCCACGTTCCTGGTGCCCGGCTTCCAGCTGCCTGGCGCAGGGCCCCTTGTTCCACCCCACCCGGCTAGCTTACACCCGAAATAACCACACAGAAATTGTATTAATTAAATTACTGCCTGGCCCATTAGTTCTAGCCTCTTATTGGCTAACTCTCACATATTCGTTTAACTCATCTCCATTAATGTGTATCACCACTTGACTGTGGCTTACCAACATGAGTCTAACCAGCATCCATCTCAGGCAGGAGAAACATGGCATCTGCCACACTTCTTTCTTCCTAGCATTCTGTTCTGTCTACTCTGCCTACCTGATTTCTGCCCTATCAAAAGGCCAAGGCAGTTTTCTTTATTCACCAATGAAAGCAGCACAAATACAGAAGAACCTCCTACACCATTTCCCCTTTTTCTGTTTAAACAAAAAAGAAAGGCCTTCATTTTAACATAGTAAAATTACATATAACAAAACAGTTATCAAGCAAGAACTACAGTTACCATATTTATATCTACTTTATCTTTTATCATAACAAAGGAAAACTATAACTATCTATCTATTCTTCAACTCCATCAAAGTTTCCAGAAGGATATAATATTACCTAAGTAAACAAGAAGTAAGCAACTTCCCAAACTCTAGAATTGACAGAGACATCTCGCTTCCTGTACAGTCACCCAAAGTTCTTTTGTACTGTTGGGGCATCCATCTTCAGCCTACCAGTATCCAGCAGACTTTTCCATAAAGCAGGAAATTTCAAAGATAGTTCAGTCACTTTCTTTTCTGTCCTGCAGAATGCCTCACAGGCTCTTTCATGAAACAGGAACCCCGAAGGATCATCTCACCTTTAGGCAAGTTCAGCAGTCCTCTCTCTGCTGGTTCTCCATGTCCAGTTTATGCAACAGTCCAGGCAAGAGCAGTTTCTTGCCTGCCTGAATGGCTTACAAACTCCATAAGGAGTCTCTTCAATGCCCATCTTCCTCTTGAAGTAGCTTGGTGCTGCCAGGAGCAGACTTGTCTCATTGTCATGAAAAGTCCTAAAACATTAAATTATTATTAAAAAATTATTATGAATTTTTATGAAATTATTATGAAAAAGTCCTAAAACATTATTAAAACATTAAATGCCATATTATGTCTTTGAAAGATATGAAGAATGCCTATTTAACTGAACTATCTCTCTATATATCTAGAAAATCTAACTAACATGACTATAAACTTGACTATTATAGATGACTATCTATTAACCTATATTTCTTAATTATACATTACATTTTTAAATGAACTACACAATCATAATACCTTAATCAAGAGCAGAAATATACATATAACAAGATTGACCTTAAATTTATATCAACAAACCAAGATTCATACCAATGCAAATTAATTATATCTATGTCATTTCCCCCTTTAAATGTAAAAGAACATTTATAAACAATATTTGGGATATGGGCGCAGTTATTTCTCTCCAAACTGCCTCGTGCTGTATGGGGGTGCTATTAATCAGGTCTTTCATGGTGTATCCTGTATGCTAGGTTCATCTCAGTCACCAGCTGAGTAATTTTCTGAAGGTGTTCACAGTGACCTTTCAGGAGGACGTGGTCTATCATACCATATTGATCTAGAAGGAATCCACAGGGGGTCTCATCCTCTGTGAAAACAAAAGAAGAACCTCTTTTCCAAAGCATCATATCCTTAGACCCAAATTTTGAAGTCAAGATACCTTTAGCACATATATGCTAGTTTAGCTTAGCAGACCACACAATGAAATGTCGTTCTGCAGTTAGCTCCTTCACAGTCAAAAAATTTAAAGAAAACACAATAAAATACATAATCCAGACATTCTGTGAATTTTCCATTTTTATGTGGCTTATTTTTATTTCTTTTAATCTATAACTATCCGTACTCTGTCACTTTAAAGACTTTACCTTTTTTTTTAAAGCATCTCTATACTCTTTATTTCTTTTCTCTTTTAAGCCTACTACGTATCTTTATTCAACAGTGTGACCCATTTAGAGGTCTTTTATGTCTGAATCTGTCCTATTGTGAATCTGTAATTCTTTACTGTCCAGGAACACTTTTGCTTTGCGCTTTTAAAATGCTAAGCTCTTAAGAATCTAAGCTATGACAATCCCAGGTCAAGTACAGGTACTGCCTGCTTGCTCTGCCCAGTCCAACATGGCAGAGCCGCTTGTGCCTCTGAGCCATATCGCCACTTGACTGTGGCTTACCAGCATGAGTCTAACCAGTATCCATCTCAGGCAGGAGAAACATGGCATCTGCCACACTTCCTTCTTCCCAGCATTCTGTTCTGTTTACTTCGCCTACCTGATTTCTGCCCTATCAAAAGGCCAAGGCAGTTTCTTTATTCACCAATGAAAGCAACACAAATTAGAAGACCCTCCTACACCGCATCAGGACCACCTCTTGAATGTGCTAGTTCCACCCAGTGCCTCCTCTATCACAGCAATCCTAATTAAAATGGTCTGAACACTTGCCTCTCCAGCTCAAATTTCCTTTGGTATCTAGAAACAAACTGTACTTATTTCCTTTTGGTAGTCAGTTGACACCCGGTCTGTAAAATCAGAGCTGGGAATGACTATTTTTGAAGACCTTGAAAAATACTATTCAGCAGATCCTGCTGTTTGCCTTTGATTCTTTTTCTTTCTTTCTTTTTTAGTAGCAGTTTCTCATGACTAGATCTTTTTTTAAAACAAATCCCCTGGGGTCCTACAATGTGTGACTTGATTCCTTTCATGAATTTTCTAAGTCTCTGTCATTCCCTCAAATACTGCTGCTGCTCAGTTCTCTGTCATCAAACTATCACATAAGCCGAATCTCTTTATTGTATCCCGTATGTCTCTCCCTCTCAGCTCTTAGGGCTTTCATCTGTGGGTGTGTGCATGTCCATTCTTCTGACCTTGCCTTTCAGGGTACCAGTTCTCAGCTGCAATTCCTCAGCTTTAAACCCAACCATTAACTTCTTGGGGTCTGGAATTGTGCAATTTGATTCTAGAATTTCCACTGAATTCTTTTTTATTCAGTTTCCATTCTGTGATGAAAATGTGGTCTCTTGTAGATGAATCTTTCAAGCATACCGGCACCTATATTCAAGTTAAGGTCAGCTCTCTCCAGTGTCTGGATTTTCTGTGTTTGTTTTCATTCTCTGTTCAGTTTTTTTTGTTTATTTGTTTTTTAACAGATTTTGTCTCTCAATTATGTTTTTTCTCATTCTTTTTTAAAGGTTTTATTTTGTTTATTTTTAAATGTTGTGCATATATACATATCTGAGGATGGGTTTGTGCGTGTGAGTGCAGTGCCTGTGGATGCCAGAAAAAGGTGTTGGATCTCTTGGTGCTGGAGTTACAGACAGGTGAGGGCCATTCAGTGGCTTCCAGGAAGCAGATTCCTTCAGCCCTCTGCAACGGAAATATGTGCTCCTAACTAAAGAGCTATCTCTCCAGCTCCTGTCTGCTCATTTTTGATTACATGCTGGGCATTCTGTATGAAGAACGTAAAGATAATTTGTGGCTCTGGGTTGTGCTTAGCCCAGAGAACACTGCCTTTTTCTTGAAGCAGCAGGTTATACCAAAAGGCCGAGAACCTTAATCCACTCAGATTTTGATGACTTCAACTCAATTCTCTGTGGAAGTTGATCCAATTCTGATTTACTCTTTATGCTCAATGGGGCCCATCTGTATTGGTGTGCTATTCCAGTTAATTCTGTTCACTATGAAAAATATTCAGTTGGGGTATTCTATAAACAAGGGAGTTTTGTTTAGTTCATAATTCTGGAAACTGGAGAGCCCTGAGCTGGTATTGGCTGAGCTGTGGTGAAGGATTGTCACAGGCTTTCTTTTGGGCCACCAACCAGCTCATTAGTTATGAGTGCTCAGCCTTACCCTAAGCTTGTCCCACTAGCTCTTAGAACTTATTTTAACCTGTTTCTCTTCATCCATGCTTGCCTCGGGGCTTTTTTCTTTCTTTCACTCTGTACGTTCAACTTTTCCTACTTTCCCTGTATCTGTCTGGCAGCTGGCTGGCTGGGTCTGGGCATCTCCTTCTTTTTCTCCCTCATTCTCTCTCCTTTCTTCTCTTGAGTCTAGATTCGTCCTATATATGCTCTCTGCCTGCCTATCCTTCTACTGCTTAGCTATTGGCTGTTTCAGCTTTTTATTAGACCAATCAGGTGCCTTAGGCAGGCAAAGCAACACATCTTTACATCATTAAACAAAGGCAGCATAAACAAATGTAACACACCTTTACATAGTTAAAATAATATTCCTCAACATAAACAAAAGTAACACATCTTTGCATAGTTAGACAAATATTCCACAACAAGGCACTTTTAATCTGTATCAACACATGGTGGGTCTGATGTGGAAGAGGTTGAGTGAGGAGACAAAAAGGAAAACAGGGGAAGGGTTGAGGGTACTCTCTCAAAAACCCTTTATTGCAGGAACTAATTTGCTTCTGTAAGTCTTAGATAGCATTCATCCATGGAGGTGGAGCCTGCCATGACATACAGGCCCTGTCTTTTAAAGGTTCCTACCACCTCAATACCAGGGACCAAGATTCTAGTACATGAATCAGTGGCTGTATTCAGATCAATCCTCTGACCCTCCAACCTGTGCTGTTCTGGATTGCTCTTATATTTTTTTGGCCTGTCAACTTTTATTTTACTTTCAGAGCTAGCAATTGGCACAAGGGAACAAGAGGCCATATGATGCCAAGGTCACCTATTTTAATATCTTTTATCCTCCATATTGTGACCTTAAAATTATATCTTAAATACTCCAATGCTGCCAAATAGATTTTTTTTTCTGGAAAAAAATTTTTGTTATTGTTTTTGTCTCAGTGTGATTGTTGGTCCTGGACATAGAGTACTCTCATAAACACACGTGATTATCTCAGTTACTTGACACAGCAGCTCTGTTCAGAGGGTATTATTATTATTATTATTATTATCATCTTCTTTTATAGGAGGAGAGAGTCTCAGAGAGAGTTAGGTCAATGGTCAAGACCTTTTGATGAAGAAGTCTTGGAGCTGAGGGACTTGAGGACTTCTTTTTAACATGTTTAAAACCTGCCATCCCTATACACTGCAGGTGCCAAATTATTTATTTGTATCTCTGCCATCTGCTTCGTTTTACCCTTTACTTGTCTCTTCATTAGTACCAGTATTGCTTCCTGTCCATGATGTCAAAATGATGCACATTCTTTAGAACTAAACCAATGCCAGATAAAACAGTCATTGGATTCCTGTCTTTCCCCTTCAACCTTGTTCTTGTTAAGTTGAATCTCTCTCTCTCTCCTTTTCATCCCTTTTACCCTCTTCACCCCCATTTCCCCATTTCCCTGTTTTCTTCTCCTCCAGTATTCACTGGCTTTGATTCTGGAGGTACAAATCAAATATCTATAGTGTTGGGGATTGTGTTATTTTTCCTATCAATGTGATAAAATATCTCAGCCAAAGCAATTTAAGGATGATAGAGTTTATTTTGGCTCCCAGTTAAGGGTGCCATCTACCATTGTGGGGAAGTCAAGGCAGCAAGAACATGAGGCGCACTGTATCCACATTGAGGAAACAGACAGTGATGCCTGCTCATTACACACTTGATGTTCTCCCTTTAATGTAGCCTGGGCCCTGTCTATGGAATAATCCCACCCACATTTAGGATGAGTCTTCTTACTCTAACCAACCTAAACTATATAACCCCTCACAGACACACCTAGAGGTTTGTCTCCTAAGAGACTCTAGATCCTGTCAGTTTGACAATCGCTATTTACCACCACAGGGGTTAATTTTGTCTAGGTCAGAAAAACATTGGTTTGCACTTTTTTTTTTCAAATTCTCTTGTGTTGGCTTCTCACTCCGATTTCCTGTTCTTGCTGGAACTCTTGTTCCAGCAAATGTCTAGCCATTTTTGTCATTTTCCCCCGTGTCCCACATCAACTTGAATGTGGTTGCAAGCACCCTCTATTCCAATTCACAAGTTTCCAACTACAGAAAGATCTCACGTATGTTGCCAAAGGTTTAGGATCAATTTCAAATTGCAGACAATATTTTGCTGACTGTTAAACCCATCTTGGCCTTTCTAGCATGGAAATTGCTCTCTAGGTTTCCCCTTTAAGTACCCACATCTCCCCTATTCAGGTCTCTGTCCTTTTTCTTTGTTTCATTTACCTCAAATCTCTTCCTTCAGTGATAGTTTACCACCAATAAATTTCTTCAACCCTAGTATTTTCCTTGCTAAAGCAATTTACTTCTTTGTTTAAGGAAGGAAGTTCCATGGGCTCCATCCTTCCAAAACAAAATACTTTGATACCTGTTTTTTTTTTTTTTTTAAAAAAATATAACCAAAAGGAAAGTTTTCTATGAGAAATCCTGCCAGTCTTTTAAGTTTCCTGGCCCAAAATACACTTTGCTCATAAAAATAACAGTTTCTTCCTTCCTGTTACATCATCTATTTGAGACTCATACCCTTGCTATATCTTTTTATTTTCTTTCCTGTTGGCTTCTGGAAGGCGACACAGAGCCTAAACCTCTTACATTAGTTCACTTGACATTTAACCCTTACTTGTGCAAAGAGCTGCTCTGCCTGTAACAGAACAAATGAAGAAAATCACTCTTTTTTTTTTTATCGGGGTGCAGAGGATGACCCAGGCCATTGTTCTTCAGTTATTTTCCACCTGATTTTTTTGAGACAGGCTCTCTCACTGGTCTTACATTCCCCAATTAGGTGGCCATTGAGGCCCAGGAATCCTCCTGCTTCTGCCTCCCTACCAGTGGCATTACCACTGTGCCCAACTTTTACACAGATCCTAGGTCTCAAACCTAGGTCCTCATGCTTGAAAGACGGGTGCTGGGAGCTATAGATCCAGGGCCTGCTTCAGATTCTTTGCCTGATGGAGTGAACTGAGTGTGAGACCCTGTCTGCAGCTGCTCTGAGCACGAGACCCTGATGGCAGGCTGATGAGACCTGCAGCTGAAAGATCCCGAGAGCTGAGCGTGGCTAAGGATTTCTATATAGCTGCCCCTGAGCACAATAAACGGGGCAATTGGCATTCTTGGATCAAGAGTGATCTGTGTCTCGGTCTCTGTCTCTCTCTGTGTGTCTCTGACTGTCTATGTATTTTTAAGTCTCAGTTTAGTTCCTGGCTCACGCAACCAGTCCTGTAGTGACATGGGAGCTACAGGACCATTTCTGGTTTTTACAGATGGGTATTTTATTGACTGAGCCATCTTCTGACTCTAACAAATAAGACATTTTATTTGCGATTATTAAAAGTTTGAATTATAAATGGACCTCAGCCTGGTGGTTCACTCTCATTGGTTTGTCCTGTTTTTAGAACCTGTCTTGTCTCCAGCAGCTTTTCCAGAATGACCGCTTTCCTTCATGAATCTGCATGGAGATTTGCAGTTCTAATGCCAGATTCTTCATCATCATAAAGATAAACAGGCCACCTAGCTATTGTTCTGCCTTTCCCAAAGCTGTAAGAAATCAATTTATTGACTGCTTCTTTCAAAACAGCTCTCTGCACCTCTCAAGTCATGACTTCCTCCTCTCATCTTCTTGTAGACTTGAGTAGCCTCCATGGTACTGAGCTCAGGAAGTCTTTCAGTATCTTAGTATACTCTTAATATCTTGAGTTTTGTAGTAAAGTCAACATGGAGTAGATACAGCAGATAACTGCAGTCTTGACATCAACGTGAGCTTCAATTGCGGTCTGCTGTTCTTTGATCACAGGGCATGTTTGTCATAGAAAGGATTCACACCATGGAAGTCAACATGGAAGTGTTCCTGAATACCTTCAGTAATCTGTTGACCATGGTTTCTGTCCTGCCTGGTCCCACAGCTGTTTAATCCCAAAGAAACACACAGAGGTCTACATTAATTATAAACTGGTTGGCCTATTAGCTCAGGCTTCTTGTTAACTAACTAATTCTTACATCTTAAATCGGCCCATAATTCTTTTCTATGTTAGCCACGTGGCTTGGTACCTTATACCAGTGAGTTATTCTCATCTTGCTTGTTCTGTGTCTGCTTCCTCTGTGATGACTGCAGACTGAGCTTTCCTCTTCCCAGAATTCTCCTGTTCTCATTGCCCCACCTCTATTTCCTGCCTGGTCACCCCACCTATACTTCCTGCCTGGCTACTGGCCAATCAGCATTTTATTAAAGTACAAGTGACAAGGTACAGACCATTGTCCCACAGCAGTATTCAGCTTGAGTTTTCTAAATGCAACATCGCCTGGTGTTGTAGAGTTCTATCCTCCAAGGAAAACAACCTCCATCAGGTCTCTTCCCCGACCACCTGTGCTGTTTGTAAGAGACCATTATGATTAGCCTCTAGACTGCCACCTTCCCTCACAGAAGGAGAGTGGAGGGAGTGTTACCCAGATTCTAACTGCCCTCCCAAGCTGTTTGTATGCAGTTTTCCTCCAATTGCTCACAACCCTGAAGGTGCTAGAGGGTCCAGGCTGGGGAAAGTTAACAGAAAGGGTTCATTTATGTGGCTATAGAGAATCCATCATTCATGCTGCGTGAAAATGGTCCAGTGTGGCTGCCTTGGAGTCACCTGCACTCTACTCATAGTCCCTTCTCATCCGTGCTCTGTAAAGAAGCCCGGTGAACTCACTGATTCCCTAGGGTGAACCTTGGGGTTAGGGTTTCACGTTGGGATTTTATGAGGAGGGGATGGGTGTTTATATCTCCCCAGGGAAGGAACTCCCAGAACAGTAAGACTCATTTCAGGACACACAACCCTCTGAAGATGTCACATATAGCTTTGGTCCTTTGAATTCTTGCGACTTGTGCTTTCCCAGTTTTCTTTCTCTCACTGAAGGCCTGCTGCATTTATACCATTCTAATCTTTCTTAGAAAAAGAATCAACCACTGGTTGAAAGGGTGTGGTGGCACATGCCTTTAATCCTAGCACTCGGGGGCAGAGGCAGGCGGATCTCAAGATCTTGTCTTTTTGCTGCCTTTGTGAGATGTTAGTTCTTGCCAATTAGCAAGGTCAGAAATCAAAACCATCAATTTCATGGACGAATGACTCCCAGAGGAAATTCTGAACTGAAAGATCAGGTTGAAGCCCCTTCATCCAGCACCAACTCTCTGTTGATGTTCCCCTAAGTGTGGAAGAGATTTCAGGGCTCCCTAAAACAATGTTACCTGATTATACACTCAAGCAGAGTCCAGAGCACCGCAGACATTTCTTTACTTCCTCAGCGTTTGGTTATTTGGTTCATGTGGATGGATGCTTGAAGAACAGCTAGAATCTTCTCCCTCTGTTCTTCTGGCTTCCTTCTCCATTCTCTTCTGCCATTCTCAAGGTCTCTGACACCCAGGATCTTGGTATCATCTTGGTTCTCCAGAAGACCTCCATTTGCTGCAGATTAATCATGGCTCAGTCCATGAAAAAAGCACCAGGTTAACGATGGGGAGATTTCTGCATCCATTCGTCAGCAAGGTGGGATTGTAGAGGGGCCATGCTGGGCAACAGAAAAGGTGACGCACAAGCCAAGGTCTGGTTTTAAAGGGCTTTTGTCAGCAGGAGGAGCTCAAGGTCTGGTATGTGTTGAGAACATTTATTTGGGAGTTATGTGGAGTGGAGATTCTTTGCAGTTGCTGGGGTGTTTGCGTTCATCAAGCTGTGATTTTTGTACCATCCTAACACATTTCCTCTCTCGTCTGATAATTACTGTGTAGGGTCCTAATTTTGCCTGTTGTCCAGACTGGCTTCTCCCCCTGGGCAGTGTCTATGTTTGCTGTAATTGGATGATGCCACACAACCCACTACCGTTGCCAGATTTCATTACGACTTGGCGTCTTCTGTATTAATTTCCCCACTTTGGGGCTGTTCTGAAGCAAGTGAGGCCAATTTCCTTTTCAATAGCGCAAATCTGGAGGTCCAATTTGAGCTGGGAGCTAAGTGTGTGCATTTGTTCAGCTCTGATTGACTGACAGTGTTCGCTTTGTTTAATCTGATTTTTTTTTTTTGAGAGCTTGATCTTGAGAGGCAGCTGGCACTCATTGGAAGCCAAAGGAGTCATTCTTGGGAAGTCCAGGAAGACATTTGGGCAGCTGGCTTTATCTAGGAATTTTTTAGAGTCAAGTTGTTGGGGAATGGGACCAAAAGCCTGCAGTTCTCACTACTGCTTCTCAGTAGCTCCTACCCCCACCCTAACTGATCCCAGAGGCCCTCGGAATCTGGCCATGAAGGAATTCAGAATTAGAAGGCTGGAAAAACCACGAACAGATATATCAGAAACAATACAAGGTTCCCAGTTAAATTTGAACGCCAAATAGATGACAAATGACATCATGATCAGTGGATCTCATAAGGTTGTGGTTAGTATAAAAGGCAAAGAAAACAAAAGAACCAATCCCAAACATAAAGGGGAAAGAAGAAAAAAAAACAGATCATTCTAGATAGAGGAGCATGCCAATGGAAAACTCATTTAATTGGCACCAAAATAAAAATAAAAACATACCTCTTGGGAACAAGGTTTGCTATTATAAGCTCCCTAGCAACAGGAAGATGTAGAAAGTTAGTTTCTTAAAGATTCATGTCCCCGTTAGAGACTGGTGATGCCGGGAAATGAGCAGAGCAAGCATTTCTGGTGTGGGACACAAAGAACCACAGTTCTCAAGCCTGGCTATGCATCATTTGTACCTGGAGGCCTTGTGAAAGCACCAACTGCCCAGCCACACACCAAGTTGGACTCAGTTGTTCTAATGTGGCCCCTTATATTTTGCATTCCCAGCAAGTTCCCCAAAGGCCAGCCTTGGAGTACTTCCCCTGGAGAGAAGAAGCCTCTGACTATCCGCTGCCGCTGCTCCAGGCACTCCCCTTTGAGAGTCAATACTTTTAACCTGTGCTGCCTCTTTTGGTGACCATTAGTGCTTGGAATATGGTTGGGCCAAACAGAAATGTGCCATGAATACAAATACATAGGAGGTTTTGAAGATTCCCTATAAGGAAGAAAAAAAAGGAATGTAGGGTATTTCTGTATTTTGAGAGTGTTGGTTATATGTGGGAATGATATATACTCAGTGACGTAAAATATGTTTTAATATAAATTCCATCTCTTTCTCTAAAAAAAGTATGACCACTGTGGAGGGTTAGAGATGTAGCTCAGTCGATAAGTGTCAGCCTGCTTTATGCTCTGGATTCAATCCCTAGGGCCACCTAAACTGGCAGAGGCGACGTATGCCTGTAGTCTCAGCACTCAGGAGGTATAGAAAAGGAGATGAGAAGTTCAAGATCACCCTTGGCTGGGTGGTGAGCTCAAGGATAACCTGTGCTACATGGGACCTTATCGCTAAAAGAAATGCGGTCACTAGAAAAGGTGAAGTTATACACGTGACTCATGTTTGTGATTTAATCAGACGTCTGGCAAACTGGGCTCATGCTGTGTGCCTACGGGAATGGGGGTACTCTTCAAGAGCATCATTTGAGTCTAAATTTGGGCGTCCATAGACTAGTGAGGGACAGAGCTCAAAATCCTTCATTTTTGCTATTCTTCTTTTTGGATTTATTGTTATTTTAAAATTATGTGTAGCTGAGTTTGGTGGCGCACGCCTTTCATCCAAGCACCCAGGAGGCACAGGCAAGGGAAGCTCTGAGCTCGAGGCCAGCCTGGTCTACAAAGTGAGTTCCAGGACAGTTGAGGATGCCAAGAGAAACCCTGTCTGGAAAACTCAAATCAAACCGAGCAAGAAAGAAGTGATGTGTATGTGTGTGGGTATATGCACATGCGCTCAGGTGTCCACAGAGGCCAGCAGGCACCGGCTGTCCTGGAGCTGGAGTTACAGGCACTTCTGAGGGTCTGATATGGATGCTGGGAACTAGACTCAGGTTTTCTGCAGGAACACCATGAGGTCTTTACCACTGACCTGTCCCTCGTGTCCCTTGCTATGAGTTCTTAAATTTAGTGTCCTTTCTGAGATTTAAACAATTTCCCTCTGGTGGGTCTGTCTTTTGGAGCTTGAAAGAATGTCCTGGTGTTAAGTAAGAATGGCATTTGGGCTGAGCCCCTAGTGGGAAGATGAGCCACGACAGCCAGGTCTTTGGCTGCGGAGGTACAGAAATGACTTAGCATGTGTCTCTTGCTTTGGGAATCTCTGTGAAGGGGGTGGGGCGGCCACATCCTAAAGGCTCTTTCTATCCCAACTATCTTGTCACTGTTGGTGAAAGTGCTAAGGATTGGCCCTGTGTACAGCCTTGAGACACACCTCCGGCTGAGAGGCCCCATGCTTCCTTTTCTCCCCTGCAGCTAACACTCAGCAAGAAGCCTGGGCTCAGGCTGGGTTCCATAGATAATAAGGACATGTAGAGCATGGGCAAGGTTAGGAGGAAAGCCCCAGAGAAGGTTAAAGTGTCCAAAAATTGAATTTCTGACAGGAGGCCAACCTTGGACTGTTTCCTCAGGAGGAGAAAAGCCTTCAAGTACCTGAAAGGTTACTTTGTAGAAGGTTGTGGATAATTGTTCTGTCTCCACCACGAGTAAAACCGGAGGAAAAACATTTAAACTGCCACACAGGGGGTTTGGTTTTCAGGCAAAGGAGAATTTTCTGACATTGAAAAGACTTTCTTGTTGGAAGACCCTCTGTTATTGTTTACCCAACCCCTCCCTCAAGGTTTTTGCAGACTTCAATGGCATTCCCTAGATTGGGGGTCAGAACTCATGTTCCGAGATGTAGAAAAGGCCCAGGGACATCGCAGTTTGGAGAAGTTGCTTCAAAGCATATACTCCTTGACGGTGCCTGGTGGCCTTGCCCAGGCCTTAGCTTCCAGCCTGTCTGTTATTCTTCCTTCATGGCGGCTGCTGTTCAATGCTCAAGCTTTTGGTTTAGCATTTTAAGTTAGCTGATGTAGAAAAGGGCTTCATTTTTATGGTTTTTAAAAGCATGGGTATGTGTTCACATGTGTGTATGTGTGAGCAGGTATTCATGTGTGTTAGGATGTATGTGTGTGAATATGTTGAAGCCAAGGCTGCCATTTGGCGTCTTCCTTGATCATTCTCCACCTTATTTTTATTTTTTATATCTATCTGTCTATCTATCTACCTGCCTGTCTGTCTGTCTATCTGTCTGAGAAAGGGTCCTTTTCTGAGTCTGAAGCGCACTGACTCAACTATACTGGCTATCCAGCGGCCTCTAGGGACCCTCTTGCCTTCCCTTGCTCAGCACTAGAGTTATAGCCATATGTGGGTACCAAGGATTGAACTTGGGTCCTTATGCTTGCATGGCAAACACTTTACCAAGGGGATCAAGTCTCCAGGCTCTGGAAAAGGAATCCATTCAAAACTAGTCAGCGTTTGTACGCTGGGCAAGTTCTTAAAGTTGCAAGCCAGTATTGGTGGCTTGAACTCAGTCAGGACAGGGGTGTTTACACCAGGGGCATGGGCAAGCATTTCAGTTTGAGCCTGTTGTGCCAGCTTCCTCTCATCAGCCTGCATACAGCTGGAGGGAAGCGGAGAAGCAAAGCAGATGTGTCTGTGCTCATCTTCCGTCTCCATGGGTGCCTCTAACTTCAGCGGCAGTTTCCCGCTGCATAAGGATTACTCCTGCCCTAAGAGTTTTGTCTCTGTTCCCCTTTTGGGGGCTAAGGGCTTCTCCAGAAACCCCAAAGTTTCCCCAGTTCTTTCATAGGGCAAGCAGTCTAGAGGGAATAGGCAGTTAATGCTGTCAGACGTCATCCTAAACAGATTGGGGCAAGATGCTCACATTCTTGTCTTTTTAATTTAATTTTTAAAAAATGTATTCTTCTCTTATATATTACATCCCAACCATAGTTTTCCCTCCTTCCACCCCTCCCAGCCCTACCTCCCCCTCCACGTCTCCATTTCCCTTCAAAAAGAGTAGGCCTTCCAGGGATATCCACAGAACACAGAATAACAAGTTACAATAAGACTGGACAAACCCTCATACCAAGGCTGGACAAGGTAGCCCAGTAGGAAGAAAAAGGCTCCAAGAGCAGGTGAAAGAGTCAGATACTCCCTGACTCCTACCATTAGGAGTCCCCCCAAAACACCAAGTTACACAACCATAGCATATATGCAGAGGACCTAGCACAGACCCATACAGGATTCATGGTTGCTGTTTCAGTCTCTGTTAGCCCCCATGAGCCCTGCTTAACTGATTCTGTGGGGCCAACCCCCTAGCTCCCACATTAGAGTGGAGTCTCTGGGCTTGTTTTTGAGAGCTCCTCAGTGGTTCCTCAGGGGGTCTGAGCCCCAGTTGCTCTCACTCATTCAGGCTTCTTTCTTCTCTTCTTTCCTCTTGACACCCTAATTCTGTGCTTTGGTCTCTGCTTCTGAGGGTACCCAATTAAGGTTGGGAAGCCACATACCCAGAAGGAACACGTTTAAGTCATCTCTAGAGGTGGTTACTTGGCAACATCATTGCCACTTCCATAGATCCACAGTGTCACTGCTGATCCTGGGTTCTAGAGACCTCAAGATCCTTCACTACCCTCCCTTGGAAACCAGACACGTCACCTCTCCTCTTCCCAGAGGCTACTTTGGGTCGCTGTTTTTGTTAGAACCTGAAGTGAAGGTGTCTTATTGCTGGGCCTTAGATCACAAGTTTTTTTTTCCTGATTTCTTTCTCTCTATGATGAAGGTTGAAGAAAAGCATTGTTTTTTTTTTTTTGTTTTCCTCCTATTTATTGCTGTATAATATAGCACCTCAAAGTACAGTGGCTTAAAACATCTAGTCCTGCACTGCATAATGATATTTTTGTCAATAACAGTTCACATATATGACCATGACCTTTTAAGATTATAATGGAGCTGGAAGCATCCTAGTCTCCATGCGAACGCCCTAGCATTCTGCCTTACTTGTGTGTTTGCGGGGAGGCTGGTGTAAAACACCCCACCAAACCACTGTATGACAGTATCATATGCACATTTGAGTTCAGCGGACAAAACTGATAATAATGGGAAAGTACCATCTTTCTGGTTTCTGTATTTATCATGCTACGCTTTTAACTATTATTTTAGAAATTAATCCTTCCACATACATGAAACAAAGTTTATGGAGAGACAATTTGCTGTGTTGTGCCAGCAGCAGCCTCGTACAGTTTCTGTTTACCCTGTCTCTTGATTGCGTGGAGAGGCCACCTTGCATAATCGAGCCTACCATCTATGTTTGCACAAATGCACTTGGTGATGTTTTTATAGCAAGGAACTTGCCTGATGAGCCCTTCCTTAGCACACAGCCATGGCTGACTGGCTACTGTGCTTTGCGGGCTATATGGCCACTTTAGATGTTAGCTAAATGGCTACTGTGCTTTGCGGGCTGTGTGGCTACTTTCGATGGGCCTGGAGGGTCTGTGTGAACTCACTTATATGACTGGCCGCTGGTCTTTCTGGCTAGCCCTCACTCTTTACAAGGTCTCCTCTTCAAGGAGCCTAGCTAAGATGTCCTCACCAGACAGCACAAGTTCCACGATGGTAATGGTGGAAGTGGCCGCTTCTCTCCATGCCTCATCTCTGAGCCCCCAGACATGACTCATGGAAAAATAAGCTCTGACTCCTGTTGGGAGGAACAAAGGCTCAAGGCAGGTGACTGGAGATGAGAGCCATGTGGTTGGCAACCTGGTCGGAGTATCTGACTTACTGTGGGGAATGGGGACTCCTCAGCTGGGGAATCCCTCAGGGGTAGAGAAGCTGTTTGAAGATGCTGTAAGAGACAAAGGGAGACTGTCAGCTTGTTCCTGAGTTGGGCCTAGGCAGCTCATCCATTCACATTCCCAGGCTCCTTCCAGGCTGCTGACTTCCTGGGAATTTTGTCTAGCTCCTAGCTTCATGGGTACACACCCAGGAGGGGACCATGCCTGGCTTTGTGGCCAGTTTTACCCTGTATGGAAGCACCACAGACGCTGAGGATGAACTTCATTTTGACAGATACAAACAGAGTCCTTGTAAGGCATTGTTTCAAAGATGCAATGACTACAATACACACCCGTTACTGATGTTTAAGAATGCAAATAATTTTGAATATAGAACTATCTATTCTGACCAGGGCCTGAGCCAATGACCAATCTTGATTAAATGGTGTTTTTTTTTCCTTTCCGGAAGAATATACAGGTTAGACTAAAAAAGGTCAGAAACCAGGGGGCAGGGGTGGCAGTTGCTTATTGAGGGCCAGGGTTGAGCACTAACTCATGTTTGTACATGCTCTCCTTATGGGATGGGAAAAGCATGGCTCAGAAAGTTTCACTAACTGGACCAAGATCACACTAATAAAAGCTAAATGATTTCTGGGTCTCCTGGCTTTTTAATTCAGACATAAAACTTTAGAGTTTGCGAAAGATTTTCCCAAAGAGGTGGAGATCTCCAGTAGTGTTTGTTATCAAGAGTTCATGCTCTGCTTACCCCTTTAGCCCTGAGCACTTCCCCAAATGATGGCTACTGGGGGGGATGCATGGGAAGAGTCAGTTTTCTTTGGGAGTAAAAACACCTGTAAGTTGCCCATGCTCCAGTAGATGGCCCTATTCAATTGCATGTGGGAGCGCTAATTGACCTCGGTGGGTTATAAGAAAGAAAAAAAGGGCATGGTGTTAAGAGGAAGATGTGATGGGGAGGAGCTTGAGTGGGGGTGAATTGAGGTGGCTATGAGCAAAGGATCAAAATACATTGTATACATATTTGGGATTTTCAAAGAATAATAAAATATTATTTTAAAAGGAGTTCATATCCCTGGGGCAGAATAGAATCGACCTTCTAAATCTTGATTCTATTACTTGGAAACTCTGATCTTAGTTCCCTAGACTCTCGGTTTCCTCATCTGGAGAAAAAGGATAATAATAGTAGCTTTTGATAAAGTTACTGACTCTTCAGTGTGGTCCTCATAGCTAGTAACTTAGAACAAAATACCAGTTGTTATAGTTAATAAAGACTGTTAGCAATTTGCTCTTATTGGAGAGTGTCTTGTATGTTCTGTCTAGATCATTCAGTGAAGCTGAAGAAAATGCTAGCTTTTCAGAGTAATCGTGAGTGCTGGTGATGATACGATTGGTGGAGTTACTGCATAGACAAACTCATTTGGTTACTAGGTACTTAGATTCCTTTTGAAACGAATTGTGGGAAAGAGCTGCAAGTACCACGTTGGCGATTTAATGATATGTTTAGTAGCTTTGCGATAAAGGCTGAATTGGATTAATTATGGGGTCCTTCAGTGGATTGTTTAGACATGAATGTACAGATGTGGTTTCGGTTAAGTCCACGTGCTCAATAAATGGTTTGAATTTCAAGTCTACCTGGAGAGATGGAACAGGTCACTTCTGAATAGGTGCTCATGGGAGGGACATCCTTATTGTCACAGAAAGGTGAGGGCAGGGCTGGGCTTCACTGACTGACATTAATTTCTGTGTCTACAAAATGCTACATAATCATATTCCAGTGCTGCCCTCTGGTTTCCATGCACCATACTAAGTACTTTGTCTATATTTTCATACGTATTGCTTATATTTAACCTGTGTCAGAACTATTGGTCTGTCCAGTCTCACATACAGAGATAAGGAGCCTCGGAGAAGTTATGTCTTCACAGCTTGAAAAAGAGATGGAAGGAAATAGACCATCTCACTCAGCCTACCCAAAACCTGTGCATGAAAATTGTGGTTACCAATGAGATTTCCATTGGTGGAGGAAAAGGAGAAAGTACTAAGTTTGTACCAGACATAGTTAATGTTTATGCTTAAGAGGAACCTTTCTTTCTTGCTCTTAAGAGAGATGGATAAGAAATCTGGTTGTTTGTCAACTTGACCCAAACTAAAGTCTCCTGGGAGGAGAGACTTCAGTTACAGACTGCCTTCCTCAGATTGGCCTGTAGGAATGTCTATGAGGACATTTTCTTGATTGATGATTGATATGCAAGGGTCTAGTCTGCTACGGGTGGTATCAACCCAGACAGAAGACCCTGAGTTGTATAAGAAGGAAGTCTGAGCAAGCAATGGAGACGGAGCCAGGAAACCTGTGGTTTCTGCTTCGGTTCCTGCCTCCAGGTTCCTGCCCTGAGTTCTCTCAGTGATGGATTGGGACCTGGGGGTTGTAAGATGAAGCAAACCCTTTCTTCCCTGGGTTGATTTTGGTCTGTGTTTCATCGCAGCAAGAGAAAGTGAATTCAGATACCAGGCTTTCCTGTCGGATACCAGGGAGGGCAAATGCCTCCTGATTGCTGCTGGCTGTCATCCCACAAAGTAGAGGGGACCTGGCCTCAGGCTCTGAGCGGCAGAGTAGAGGGATGGGAATTCCTGACAGTGTGAGAACATTACTGGGTTGACCCAGGGGCCTTGCTTAGCTTCTGGACTTTGTCTAATGCAGTTGGTGTCCTCGTTGATCCCAAGCAGGCACAGCTAGTTATCTTTCCAACATCTTTCTTTCCTCTTACGAACCGAGCACCAATTTTGTTTAGGATCGCTGCTGTGAGTTAGAGCCTGCTGTTCCTCGGGGCTTTTTTTTCTTTCCCCAAGTGATTCAGCAAACAGATCTAAATGGGAATCCCCGAAGGACATTTCTAGAACATTGTGCTTTTCTGATAAGAGCTGCGCTTCATCTTCTTTCCACAGCCTGGACAGCAGGTCACTGGTGCTGGGCTACTCGGTACCAGTGACATTAGGGGAAACAAGAGGACTGCCAAGACCTGAGTGAGTTCCACACCGCCCGCTGATGCGATGCTGGGGAGCCTTTGCCTCTTGTTATGAACGCAAAGAAACACGAGATTTGTTTAAGTCAGCATTCCTGTCTTCAGTCTTTGCAGATAAAGGCTTTTCCTAGTCCAGAATTTGAGCTCTTTTATCAGGGTGGACTTCCGTTGGTATTGTGTATCTGGTGTTGAGCAATAACTCACCCCCAACTTAGTGACTGACAACTCTGCTAATTTTTTTTTTAATGTTTGCTGTTTGGATGAGGCAGCTCAGCTCTGTCCCAGCTTGTTTAGAACCTCAGGTGGGAGGGCACAAATGGATGGAGGCAGAGCTACCCAAGCTGACTCGATTCAGGTAGCTGTTACTGGTACTTTAGAGATGTTTCAGTATGGCCTCTGTCTTCATCAGCATAATGTGGTCTCTGACGTGGTGGTTTAGGACTCCGAGAGGGGGAAAAACCAGAGACCGCTGTTTCTTTTCAGGCTTCTTCTCAGAACTGGTACTGTGTCACTTTTACTCTAATCTATTGGTCAGAGATACCCAGGCTCAAGGAATAAAGGTAGAGATGCGTCCTTCACAGGAGCCAGCTATCATACTGGGTGGGATTTGTGGATAACACCCTTCAGTGTAAAGGTTAATCTGAATTTATGCTGTATCTGCAAAGTGTTCTGTGTTCAGACACGGGTCTTATGCTGCTGTGTGGCTCTTTCTATTATTTGTTACTTAATACATTTGAAAACTTACCATTTTGCCATGGGACCCTATTAAGACTGGCAAAAGGCTAGGCGGTGGTGGCGCACACCTTTAATCCTAACACTAGGTAGACAGAGATAGATGGATCTCTGTGAATTCAAGGCCAGCCTGGTCTACAGGAGCTAGTTCCAGGACAGCTAGGGCTGTTACACAGAGAAACCCTGTCTCGAAAACAAAAACCAAACAAACAAACAAACAAACAAACAAAAAAACAAAACAAAACAAAAAAAAAAAACACTGACAGAGAAGAAAGCAGAAGGATGCTGTGTATTAAGGGACAAGATGGGGGCAATGAGTAAAAACAGCCTTGGAGTGCATGCATTTATAAAGAGAGAAGCTGCTGTCTGGTACCCGACCCCAGACACAATGGGGACTCAGTCCCCACTTAAGAGTTGAGGGGTGTTTGTTGGTTACCAAGCACTAGTCAGGTGATGTGTGTTTGGAAATATGGCCATGTCTACCGTCAGCCAGCTGCTGTGTGCCTGTGATTGTGGCGTCCCCTGCTAGCAGCCAGGTCTATGCAGGTGTGGGCAGGCGAAGGAGACTTTTGCTGCCTCTGGGCCTTTACAGGGTCTGTGTGAACATGGGGTCCTCAGAAGACGCAACAGGGTTACTTCCATTGGCAGGGTTCTGATAGGCTGAAAATAGATGACTTTAAGGGAAGGTAGTTACACAACTTATAGTAGTCTTTAGTGTTTGATCCAGAGAACACTTTGAGCCTCAGCCCCATAACCAGACAAGAAACCCAACTAGACTAAGCCAGTGATTGCTATGACTTTGGTTTGAGGAAGAGGCCAAGTTCTAACCTAGGGTCTAGTGAGAGATCCTAGAGAGAGATCTCATGCTGAGACCAACAGAGGATGGAAATTCTTTAAAAGGATTCTGAAACCTGGGAATCCTGTGGTGGTGAGAGGAAACAGGGATCTGGCAAGGGTGGGAACATGATCTGTGTTGTCCAGGAAATGGCCGCCCTAGTGACCTCTTCTCTTGGAAGGAGGACCTGAACCAGAGCAAGTAAGGCAGGTGTCATCACAGGGTAGCCCTGAGGTGTCCTTATTATAATCCTTTAAATCAAAACTACATTTATTTATTTATTTGCGTGTATGTGCACACACACACGGGTGGTTGCTATGGCACACGTGTAGAGACCAGATAACAGCTTGTGGAAATTGGTTCTCTCCTAGCATGTGAATCTTGGACATCAAATTCAGGTCATTATTCTTACTGGCAAGTGACTTTACCTGCTGAGCCATCTTGCTGGCCCTTAGACATCTTTTATACATTTGTTTAATTATGGGGGGGATGCGGATGTTAGAGTGGAATCTGTGGGAATCAGTTTTCCTTCCATGAGGTCATTAAGCTTAGGTCATCAGCCTTGGCAGCAGATGCCTCTAGCCACTGAACCGTCCCTCCAGTCCCTAAAGGGAGTCTGTGATAGAGCTGGGAAGGGCCCTGGAAGAGGCCCCTGTTGTTTGCAGTCAAAGTGCTATAAAAGCCACCCTGGAGTTCATATTTGTGCCCACTGACTGGGAAAATGTCTCCCTTTCTACAGCCAGGCCCCAGGGAGGAGAATGTTTTTCTGCATGTGGTTTAGAGCGGACGGTGGGTGTTCGACTCTCTTTCCTAGTCCACTTGCTATTAATCGACCTAAAAAGAGACTGACTTATGTTTTGGCCAAGAAAGGCAGTCAGTTTATGCTATCAGTGCTTTCTTTCAAATGTAAGCTAGAAGTTCTGGGTTGATCCACAACAATACTTTTAAATTTAGTTTTTGTTTATTCGTTTGTTTGTTTATTTTTGAGACACAGTCTTGGTATGTAGCTCATTCTGGCCTTGAATTTGAGACCCTCCTGCCATCTCCACTCCCCAAGTGCTGGGATAACAGGCAGGTGCCTGCCCATAACTCTGCTTCCTTTTTTAAAACAGTAATTGTTTTCAGCTACATCCCCCAAAGGGAGCAAGCAGGGAACTAGACCTATGGACATATACATGGGAAGGTCCTGGCTGAGGTCCTCCTGGATGGATGAGCATGCCCTCGTGAGTATGTGGGCAGAATCCCCCAGAGCCCCTGAGATAAAGGGAGTGGTCTGAGCCACCCAGAAATCTATATACTGCCAGCAACCAAGGCCCAGGTATTTTTGCTAGTTGTATATTCTGTCAGACTAATAGCCTGAAACTGAAGGTGAGGAGACAGTTGCTGATGTTCACATCCTAAGGAGATAGTGTGGGGTTCTAGGACACAGGGAAGTCTAGGGGAGGTCAGAAGAGGAAGAGAGAGAGAGAGAGAGAGAGAGAGAGAGAGAGAGAGAGAGAGAGAGAGAGAATATGGCCATTGCTTCCCTACATGAAGATAGACATCTCAATGAGTCCCTCTTATGACCCTGGGAGACAGAAATTATTTCTAGAAGGGTAGTCCAGGACCAGAGTTGCATTATTGCAGAAGGAGAAACATGGGCAGGGAAATGGCATCTGCTCTCTTCAAAAGCACCAGCCCAGCTGAGTGCCTTTCTCATCACAGATGCATCCCTGGACCCATTCCTTTTTCCCAGGCTCAAAAGCCTTTCGCTGAAATTCAACTACCTAAAATTTGATGTTAAAGATTTATTTTTTGTTATTTATGACTGTGTGTGTGTGTCTACACGTGGGTTTGCAGGTGTGGAAGCCAGAGGTGTGAGATGCCCTGGAGGCTGGAGTCATAGGCAGCTGGAAGAGATCCAGTGCTGTTGTTGGGAACCCAACTTGGGTCCTGTGCAAGAACAGTCTGAGCTCTTCCCTGCAGCATCCTCTCCAGCCCCTAGATTTGATGTTAAATTTATAGCTCTCCAATTGCCGTGCTCAGGAATGGAGATGCCTGTAAAATAAACATAATGCAGTCTCTTGCCTCCAGAAAGGCTGCCATCTACCCGGTAAGCTGTGCACACTATTCCTTTCATACTAAAGGGTGGCCAGATTCAGTTAGACACAGCACACAATGCTCACATGCATTCTGAAGCACCATCTTTGGAGAGCTCAGAGCACAGCTGATGAGGGTCAGTCTCTTTTGCAGCCAGAGTGTGCTTTGTTGGGCTCGTGTCCCTGGGAGCTTCAAAATTTAAAGAAATCCAAGAGTGGGGCTTTGTGGGACTCTTCCACAGATGGACAGTGTCAGATCAAAAACTTTGTTGCTTCAGTGGGAGTTGTTGAGGGAATGATTCTTTTATTATTGATGACATTCTTGGACCTATCCAGTCCAGAACAGTGCATTTGTTTGTTTTCAATAGCTCGGTTCTCTACTATCTGAGGCAGGATTTCTCTGATGTGTGCAGTTTGCCTTTTGACTGCTATGTTAGCTTGATTTTATTTTGTCAGAACCCAGCCAGGTAGAGTAGTTCACATCTAGAATCCCAAGCACTTAGGAAGCTGAGACAGGAGAATTGTCATGAATTCCAGGCCAGCTTGAGCTACAGGGTGAAAAAAGGAATTTCAGGATTCATTGTCTGAGCATGGGCCTCACTTTTGTGAGTCCATATTTGTGTACTCTGACTCCAAGACCATTACCGAGTGGCTGACCAAAGGCTCATTAATTCAGATCCCTTGGCACCTCCCTGATGTTGCATATGCTAATTGTGGGTACTCTACAACCCAGCTCTCCTTACAGGTGTCCCCTTTTGCTTTTCAGCTGAGCCCTTGGGGGAAGTGGCTTTGTCATGTTGCTCATTTCCATTTCTCATTGCTTTCCATTATTTCTGTGGTAGACACTGAGGCAGGCTGAAAAAACACGCATCACTATTTTTAACCCAACCTAGCAAAATCCAGAAGGAAAGAAGATGTAAGCATAAATTTTCCCGAGATCCATACCATCTTCATTTTCCCCAAGGTATTTATTTATTTTAAAAACCAGAGTCCTTGGGGAATATTTTTTTTTTAAAAAAAATCGCTAAAACGAAACATAGGAAAACAAAGGCTGCCATGGTTCTCAAGCACATGACATAAAAACGAAGCGAAAGCAATCACCTGCGACAACAGATTCCTATACCTTGTTCAATGCCAGAATGGCTTGGCTGCAAACATGACTGTACAGGGCAGATGGTGCCCAGGAGACTTGAATTAAGCAACAACAATAAACAAACTGAAACTATTTGATTGGCTGGCGAGCTGCATGAGAGAAGAAGATAGATGGGAAGTTGAGATGTAATAAAACCCTAGAAAACAGGGCAGAGACAGCAGTAAGAGTGGTGACCAGTTTTATCTCATGTTTAAGTTTCTCTTTTGTTGTGAGGTAGCATGCAGGGGTAGCACAGGATGTAGGAATGTAGGGTAGCACGAGATGCAGGGTAGCATGGGATTCAGGGATGCAGGGTAGCATGGGATGCAGGGATGCAGGGTAGCACAGGATGTAGGGATGTAGGGTAGCACGGGATGCAGGGATGCAGGGTAGCACGGGATGTAGGGATGTAGGGTATCACGGGATGCAGGGATGTAGGGATGTAGGGTATCATGGGATGCAGGGATGTAGGGTAACATGGAATGTAGGGATGTAGTGTAGCACGGGATGCAGGGATGTAGGGTAGCACAGAATGCTGACATGTAGGGAGGGAATGGAGGTGCTGCTGGGAAGGTGAGGTGGTGTA
Source organism: Ondatra zibethicus (assembly GCA_004026605.1). Lineage (NCBI taxonomy): Eukaryota > Metazoa > Chordata > Mammalia > Rodentia > Cricetidae > Ondatra > Ondatra zibethicus. Next base: position 131,476 of record PVIU01001792.1, read on the forward strand.
CTAGCAAATCTGGGTGTGGTGATAGGGAGATGGCTCCAGAATTAAAGTGGGGACTCACATTAAAAACGACAACAGCTGGTGTGTCTGTAATCCTACCACTGGGAAGGCGGAAACAGGAAGATCCCTAGAGCTTGACAGCCAGTCATCTTAGCCCACTTAGTGAGCTCTAGACCAATGAGAAACTGCTTCAAAAACCAAGATGGAGGCTGGGAGATGGCTCAGTGGATAAAAGCATTTGCTCTGCAAATCTGGTGACTTGGACATTGGAGTTCCAGAACCCACCTAAGAGAGATACATCCTGCAAGTATTTGTAACATCTGTTCACCTTCAGGAAGCGGGAGGGTACACTGTCAAACAAGAGTCAGTTGAAAACATGGCAGAAAGGCAAGGACTGATGCTCTACATTGTCCTTTATCTCACACAAACACACTGTGGTGATTTGCACTTTCTCCCTCCCTCCCCTCAGGGAAAAACAAAAGAGGGCAGACAATGCTTCTGAGGAACAACACCTGAGATTGGCCTATGGCTTCTCTACACATGGGCCTCTGCACACACCAACACACATCTACACCCAGGAGAAGTTGAGTGTCCCATTGGTATGACGCCATAGGAGAAAATGGGCATGTGGAAAATGACCCTGGATGTAGCAGTTACAGTGACATGAAGAAAAGCCAGGAATGCCACACCACTTTTGTCATGACCCCACCTGTCAGCACACAGCCCTGGCAGTCTTCTCTGATGTCATCAGCCCACGTTTCTCTGCACGTTTAGCTGCACTAACCCTGAACGTTTCACCCATCCAGGTCTCTTCTTCACAAATAATCCTAGTCCAATAAATTAAGGTGAATTACCTAGAAGGATTTCCAGAGAAACAAAAATAGTGTGTGTGTAAGGAGAAAGTAGAAAGGGCTGGGGAGATAGCTCCATTAGGAGAATGCTTGGCTTGTAAGCAAGAGGGTATGAGTTTGATCCTGGAGGCAGGTACATTGGCATCACTGGTCAGCCAACCCTCCTTGGTGAATTCCTGTCCAGTATGAGACCTTGTCCCCCCACCCTCCCCCCGAGAAAAAAAAGAATAGTGGACGGCACCTGGCTCCCCCAGCCTCCACACACTTATGCATACATGTGTACCTGTGTGCATATGACCATCTCTGTGTGTGCCTGCATATGCACACGTGTGTGCATACTCATATGCACAAATGGAGTCAGTAGAGATTTTTGCTTCTTTTGCTTACTGTTTATTTATTTTAAAGAATTGGATAATGTGATTATAGAGGTGTCTTGAATTCAGCATTCGTCTGCTGGGGTAAGGTTGAGACTCAAGAAAGAGTTGGGGTTTGAGAACAAAGGCTTTTTGCTGACAGGACCCCTTCTGGGTCTGGACTGAGCAGGGAGGATCAGTGGTTGCTGCACCAAAGCTTGCGACTGATTGCAGAAGCTCACCTACACTTATTTAGGCTCATTTGCTTTGGTCCAAGTCTACCGATTTAAATATATCCCTTATCCATGAAGATCTTCAAGGAAACACCTAGGCTTTTGTTTGACCAAGTAGATGGGTACTGTGCTCAGTCAAGCAGACACATGAAATTAACCATCAGTGACTAGTGGTCAGTCTCAGTCAGAGGTGAGAGGGTAGAGGGGATGACCAGCTCTTAGGCACATTCTGGTACAGGCAGGATGTCAAGGGCCAAGCCACTTACCGGAGGGCAATGTGAGAGGAACAGAGGTGGATATTTTGTTTGCTTTTTAGCTTCTATTTTCTGAGAAGCTTGGGCCGAGGTCACGGGTCTTTTGAGTGTTTCCGTAGACCCTGAATACCACAATACCTCCTGGGTTCTGGCACATAAGCACAAACTCTAAGAAGAAACAGAATCTCTTAAAATGCTGCTGGTTCCCCTTTATACTTTTGTTTAATTTCTCCCTTAAATGATATGACTAGCAGCAGAAGCCATGTGTGATCTCAAAAGGCAGTCACCTGGGCAGTGTGGAGAAGCGGGGAGTGTTAATATCCAGATCTGTGGCCCGCTTCCCTGGATTCCAGCCCTGCACATTGGCTGCCCTGAATTCCCAGAGACAGTGCAAGAGGACCTTGAAAGGTTTAAGTGAGATCCAATAAGGAGCTTTATTACCAAGCCTGTGGAACCCCAGAGGGGATTCGCTGTTGAGTTACTTTGGGTTTTGGACTTTATTGAAAAATAAATACACCAGGGTCAAGCTTACAAAGAAACAGCACATGTAAGATGGAGTCTTAGAGAGTTATGTAGATATTTAAAAAACAAAACAAAACAACACCAACAAAACCCAGTGGTTTTAAAGACTTCAACACTTTATTTTTTTGTCTTCTTCTTCTTTTTTTTTTTTTTTAAATAGTTCTCATCTGTTTCTTGAGACCGGGTCTGGCTATATAGTTCAGGCTGGCATCAAACTCAAGGCAATCACCCTGCTTTGCCCTTTGGAGTGCTGTGATTGTGAACCTGTGCCCATAGCTAGCTCAGTCCTTGCTCTAATTCTCTGCTTTGTTCTGTACGGTGTGGTGTGTCTTGTCTTTTGCAATATTGCTCTGCAGGAAGTGACAAGAATTTGAAAGCTGCCATCACAAATAAGCAGAAGACAGAGGGATAAGGTAGGGGTCCCACCTGGCTGACATTCAGGTGACATAGGGGACAACGTCTAGAAGCAGAAAGCAAGACATAGAGAAATCTCAGTCCTGCTTAGCCAAAAAGGAGCTGGTCAGAACACTGACCTTTCTTGGGTCCTTCCCTAAAATGACTGACCCAGCCTGCCTCCGGATACGGGTAGTAGCCACAAGCACTCCCTTCCAGATAAAATAGCTCAGACCACTTCCTATATGTTATCTTTACATGGGTGGAGGGAAAACGTTCTTGCTTAATGTGAAACACCCCTACAGGTTCCTGTGTTTGAACACTTAGTTTCCCAGCTGGTGGCATTGTTTGTGAAGGCTGTGGGACTTTGAAGAAGTAGAAACTTGCTGGGGAAGTACATCACTGGAGCAGGCCTTGAGGTTTCCTGCCTGCTCTCTGCTTCGGATCTGGATATAATGTGACCAGCTACCTCATGCTTCTTTCCTACTCCTTCCTCACCATGATAGATCCCCTCAAACTCTCAGCCAAAAGAAAACCTTCCTGTCTGAAATTGCTGACTGTCAGGCATTTGGTTATAACACTAAGCAACAGAACTAATACAGAAACAAACCCTCATATCTGTATACCGATAAATGGGTTATACAGATGTGCTGAGGTCAGAGATGAACATCAGAAGACTCTGAGATGCTTGATGGATTTGGCCTGTATTCATTTGATGGACAGAAAATCAACCAAATCCAACCATTCTCTCTTTCAGTTTAATGCTAAGGAACTCGGACTCTCACCTGAACTTAGTACTACTGAAAAATGATAAAGGACATAAAGAACGAGCCTGGGTCTTGGTGAGCCTGCTGTGTGTGTTGGTTACTCCTATCATTGCTGTGACCAAGCACCTCACAGAAACCACGTAAGGGAGGAAGGGCTTCGTGGATTCCTGGTTTCAGAAACTCCAGCCTATCATGGTTGGGAGACAATGGGAGGAGCTAAGCAGTTCACGGTGGCCAGGACACAGGAAGAAGGGGGAATGCAGGAAGACACCAAGGCAGCATACATCCCCCAGGGGCATAGCCTCATTGACCTTCCACCTCTCAGAGAGATCGAGGGATGAGTCCTTCCATGAGGTCAGAACACTCACGTTGTAATTGTTTCTGGAAGCATCTTTACAAACACCCCAAAGCGTGCACTGTACTGTTTCTCGACCTATTCAAGCTAACACACTGTGAGTACTATGTATCTCAGAATCGGGGTATAAAGGAGAGGAAGCAACTTTCTGTAACACCCCATCTCGCAGGGTGAACTGAATGCCCTTCTCTGCCTGCTTGATCAACCTTGCTGGCCAGTTACACTACATCTAGCTTTAATAACATTTGACTCAAATTCTGTCATGCTTCAGTATGGTATCAGGGAGGCAGGGTGATGAGAATTCTGCATAAATAGACTCAGAAGTCAGTTGCTGGGTTCAGGTGAACTCTGTCAATGAGTACAGATGTTCAATTTCCATAGCACATACCAAGTAACGACGCCTTTAACAAGCAAGGCCAGAGTCCATTCCCCATTCACATAGCAGTGGGGCTGTAAGTCGTTCAAGGCCAACAAGGCAACCTTGCAATTTGAGGGATCCGACCTCCACCTTCCACATGGTGTTGCTTTCATCTCCGTGTCTCATGATAGCTCTCCATGATGCCCGCACTCAACAAGAAGGAAGGAAGGGAGAAGGAAGAAGCAGGGGTCATGGGAGGGAAGCTGCTCATATACTAGCTAAATCCACTCACTAGGACTTAGACACATGACAATACCCATGTGTTGCACCCAACAGCTACAAAAGCATTTAGAAAGCATAATTTGTATTAATTTTTCTAGTGCTGTGTAATAAATCAGCAAAGACTTTTATTATGTCATAGTTTCCGGAGGCCAGGAGTACTGGCAGGGCTAGTTGGGTCCTTGACTCAGAGTGCCTTCAAGTAGAAAAATCCATGTTGTCATTTCTGACACCTCATCTGAAGCTCTCTGGTTGGGGGCAGGATCGGTTCTCTGTGGTGTTTAGGACTAAAGTTCTCCTTTTTCAGGCTGCAGCTAGAACGCCTTTTCAGCTTCTAGAGGCTGGTGCTGATGTTGCCACTTGGCACTTCCTTTTCAAGGTCAACAGGAATACCTCTGTGTCATTGACTCTTTCTTCATCAACGGCCCGGTCCTTTTAAAGAGCTGACATCTTAACCCAGGCGGCAGTGGTGCATGCCTTTAATCTTAGTGCACGCTTTTAATCCCAGCACTCGGGAGGCAGTTCTCTGTGAGTTCGAGGCCAGCCTGATCTATAAGAACTAGTTCCAGGACAGGCTCCAAAGCTACAGAGAAACTCTGTCTCAAAAAACAAAACCAACCAACAACAAACAAGCAAACAAAAAAAACCTCACATCTTTAGGCTAAGTCCACCCAAAGTCATCTCTCTTTTGATTGGCTCAATCACATCTATAAACTCACCTTTAATGTTGTCATATAATGTAGCCTAATCAAGGGAGAAAGCATCTCATCTTATTCATAGGTCTCACCTTTGTTCAAGGAAAGGGACTCTATAGGGCATGGATACCCAATGACAGGAGTCCTGGACACCATCTTAGAATTCTGCCTATGGCATAATCTTCATTATCTGGCTGCATACTTGATCATTAGTAGCCAATACCATTCTGATTTCTACAGTTCTTCGACTAGAGAAGACTCAAACACAAGATATTGAGGTCATGAGGTGTGCTCTGCCCCCAGTAACTCTCTAGCCATGCCATCTTGTGAAGCTATTGAGTCTCCCTTTACTTAACTTTTCCCACAGACAGGGATAGTAACAGTGCCTCAAGGATGGTTTGTTGTGAGGTTTAGTTAGATCATATGCATATGCCGCAAATGTTGAAAGCTCACACAACATTGGCAATATCTCCCTTTTTCTTCAGGGCTGAAATACAGAAACAGAATACCAGAACACTTCAAGATCTGTTCAGAAATGTAGCCATACCTTTAAGAAATGGGTAAAAGGGGCTTGTTGAAGTCTTTCCAGTTTCTACTTTTTAAAGACATAGGGCACGATACACAGAAACTACAGAATATTCCCAGGATCTCAAACTCATCTTTGTAAAGCCATGACATCATTTGGTAAAGATGTGGTAGGTGATGTCATGTTCTTCAGAGAGCTACTGCTGAGGCAAAACCTCTAGAATTTGATGTGCATTTTGCGAGACAAGCAGACTTGTGTATTTTCAAAAAGCTTGGAAGTTATTCACGTCCAACAAGGCTATGAAGCGTGTTTGTGTTAGTGTGTATGTTTGTGTATGTGTATGTATATCTTGGTTTGTGTGTGTGTGTGTGCGTGCGCGTGCGTAAGTGTGTATGTGTATGTGTGTGGAAATAGTGTGTGATGTGCCTGCATGGGGAACTAGCTACATGTTGATTAAACTTTCCTACATGTAAAAGGGCAGAATGGTTTTGAGAGCCATTGGAAGGAAGAAAACAATGAAGTTATCACGTTACTTGACTCAATGAGCTCTGAAATTTAGAAGCTAAGTCTGAGCCATTAGTGTATGGTTTTGCTTTTTAAAGAGGGAAGCATTCCGCATCAGTGTAGCAAGGCTCGTGTTTGGGTTGCTTAACACTTCCCCTGCCTCTGAGCTTGCTCACACATAGCGCGTCTTGAATAATGCACAATACAAACAATTATTTCAGACATCTCAAAAATGAAGTGCTACCAGCTTCACTGTGTTCCTCTGCTCCGGCGAGTAATGAAAGACATATTCTTAATGTGAAACAAAAGAAGATTGTGCATATTAAAAAGCAGCCCAGCCAGCGAGAGTTAAACCGTCGGGATCAGACACTAACGGGAGCCACATGTGAAGTGCAGCTGTTTCTGTTGGGGCTTTCATCAGACTCAAGTGGAAAGATTGGTGGGTTTTAATATGTGGTTTCCAGCCAAGCCAATAGGAATCTGGGGAAAATGTGTGTGAAATCAGGCCTCTGCCAGGGGGGTCCTGGGCTCTGTACTGGCTTTTCTTTCTGCTAACGTAAACAAAGGTAACTCAATGCTCCTGCAAGGCATGCTCTTCCCAAAGGCACACAGCCCAAGGACTCTGGAGTGACCAGCTGGTTTGAGGCACTTCAGGGGGCTTCATGGCTCTGTTCAAGTGCAAAGAGCAAATGGAGGCAGGGGTGGGAGGACACAGCAGCATCTTCACAAACTTCCGCTCCGCTTTTTCTTCTCAGAGATATCTAAAATGTATCCAGCTCGTAGAACCCGAGGCTTCAAGTCTATGAGAACGCTTGGTGCTTATTGGGTTCTAACTCTGAGGATTTCAATTTGCCCAGAAGTGTGGAGAGATGCTGAACATAAATGTTCAAATGAACATACATGTGCAAATGTGAGAACGCGAGAAATCCGTGCAAGAACTGAGATGTGTGCAGAAATCATGATTAATTACTTCTTTACAAAGACAAAATTAGTTGACTGGTTTCAAGGTGAGCCTAACTGTTGCCATGGTTTTGTCTAGCCTATTCCTGAAGGCTGTAGCTGTCGAGTCTGGATTGATGACTGAGCGACAATGCACCCCTAAGCACCACGGCCTTGCGTCAGCTTCAGAGACGTGGAACAGGAGTATATTTATGGGCCCACAAACTCAGAAATGGAGGCAGGAAAATTAAAATGACTGAAATGCCCTCACTGACCTTAGGAAAGCGGTCGGACACTGCGTTTATAGTCCCTGATTCACGTGCTCAGCATTTACTAGACAGCTCCGAGATTCAAGTGGTTTTGCGAAGTGCTCTGGGGGATCCAGTGATGTGTAAGCGGGAGAAGATCTGACATTTATTGAGCACATACTAGTTGCCAGGCACTGTGAGGGCCCCGTGATTACATTTTCTCATTTCATTTCCTAAACCAGGAAAGGGAGAAATTAGAAGACAAGATCTTTCCTCTCAAGAGCCATCCAGTCTAGGATTAAGTAATAGATAAAAGGCATAGCCAGACACCCATGAAATAAGATAATTATAATCACGTGCCAAAAGAGAAGTTTTAATGGGAACTAAGAGACTGGAGTAAATTCTTGGAGAACAGAAGGATGTTTATTGGAGAATGCCACATTTGAACTGGATATTGTAGGTTGCGCTGGGTTTGTATTTGCAAAGCGAAACGATAGACAAATGGCGATCCCTGTGAAGGGGGGGGGCACATGAAACGATACTGAGATGCCACGTGATATTCAGCAATTATCTGAGAATCACCTATAATCAAATTTTCTCTTGTTATTGCACCTTGGGTCCTGTGCCGAGTCAGGCGAATGGTTTTGGAGCCATGCTGTGTGAAAAGCACACACCTTGAAGCCTTCTGCACACTCGATGTATGGAGACACTGGCCATCAGAGACTGGCTCAGGCTAGGAGCAGTCAAGGATGCTCTTTTCAGAGCATCCAGTGGGGAACCTGGCAAAGTGAACGGTACTGTGCAGCACTTGGTCGTGACAAGGCTACGCTGCTGGCAGGGACAAGTCTAACTTGGTTATATGGTAGGCAAAGGCATGTGTGTGCGGGTGGTGGTAGTGGTGGTGGAAGAAAAGGATATGGGTAGTCCAGCCCAAGAGGGACAGAGAGCTAAAGATGTGTGTTTGGACTGTACTGGACATAGGGTTTGGTGGCAGTGGCAATAGAGTTTAAAAATAAGATCTAGGCAAGCTTGTCCTGTAAGTTGAGACACTGAGTTATAGCTGGGAGGCAGGGTTCTCTACTCTCTGAGGAGATCGTGACTTCAATGCTTTGCCATCCTGTCCTAGCGCTTGTTGAATCTGAGTAGAAAGTAAGTGCCCCTTTCTTTGATTTTTAAAATTATTTTATGAATGAGTTTCATTATAAAATTTTCACAGACAAATGCACACATGTGCATGTTTATATGTAAACTACCTTCCTGCAGTAGCCTCCTTCCTGATGGAATATCAAGTCACTGTACCTGAGGGTGAAGCAGTCAACTATCAGGCACCTTGTATGAGGGAGGCTGCAAGCACATTAGACAGACAGTTCCTATACTCAAACCATTCTCAGACCTGTGATGTGCTGTCGAGAGGGTGGTTAGGTGTATATAATGGGCCAGGTATCCATCCACCCAATGGGAGGCCTGAGATGTGTTGGATTCTTGGGGCTCACATAACAAAGTACCATAATCTGGATGCCTCGAGACAACAGAAAGTAGTTTTGGAGACTAGAAATCCCAAATGAAGATGTAGGCAGGCCTATGCTCTCTCCAAAACTCTAGAAGATTCCCTTCCCATATCCAGTCTCTGGAAGATGGCAGCAGATTTTGGTATAGCTTAGCATAAGATGTTCTCCTCTGTATCCTTATATGTCTCTCTCCACAGACAGACAATTAAGTTTGGATTTCAGACCAACCTCAAGCCAGTATAAATTCAACTTAATTAATTATAGAGACCTTGTAAGGTTGCATTCAAAAGTATTGTGTGTTAGCGCTTCAGATAATCTTTCTGGAGAGACACAGCAATCTACAACTCATGTCTATGGGCACACTAGCTGGAAGAAGCGGAGGAAGACCCTCTGGGCTGGAGCAAGTATAGCGTCTTGGTAACAACAGGACTTGAGCTCTTTCCCCTGGAAGGATGGATGAAGAGGTGGTGGGCTAGAGGCCAAGGTGGGTGGATGGGAAGAATTATAAGACTGGAGTCACAGAATCTGGCATGTGTGAGGCACATCAGAGGATGGGGAAGGTGCCAACCTGCCAGAGACAGAGGGCTCTCCCAGGGAGTGATGGGGATTGAGACTAGAGAAGCTGGGGCCAGACTGGAGAGCCAGCCAAGCATCCCAAGAAACAGGGTGACTAGGCTTGGACTGTGTATCTCAGATATTCCGGAAAACTTGGTTCGGCGGTCCCAACTGCTTTCAGAAGGCAAAGACAGTTATGCAGAGAAGGCTAGTTCAACCGCGACTCTGAGGTGTGTATCAGCACGTCTTGCCACAGCTTTCAGGCCACCCAGTGTGGTGGGTGCTTGTCTAAATCTCACCTGAAGAAGTTCTTCATATTAAGGCAAGGACAGCTATAAATTTACTGACTATATCATCAGTAAGATTGAACGGTTCTTTTTGGGTAGCACTTTTCCCATCTGTGAAAAGCAATGGCTTTGCCTGTGACATGCTACAGTCCCTTGACTATATAACAAAAGGGTGTAACTTATATTTGAACAGAGTTAAACTAAACCTGCCTGATTTGCCTTGGCATCTCTGAAGTGGTCAGAGTAGCATTTTCCCCCTTATTTTGATAGAGGAGAATGTGAGCTTAGAGATGGGTCCCCAATGTGCCACAGTGCTTAGCTAGTTAATGGGAAGGTCAGACCTGAACTGTGTACCCCAGGTTCCTAGTTCAGTGTTTCTGATCCCCCCAATAATGCCTCCATTACAATTACACTTCTGGTTTACTCATTCAGTCATCCATCATCCATCCACACACCCATGCTTCTGATAAGCAAACCTGTATTAAGGGTTCTTGATGTGGTAATTTCTCTGCTAGCTCCTATAGCTACATGGATAATTAAGAGGGGGCATTTGCAATTCAAGGAGTTGACCACGCTGGTCCAGTATGAGGTTTTCTACACAACAGGGTAAAGACTAGAATCCAAGAAGTTGAGTGTCCTCATTCACTGAACCACACCTGCCATGAGATCAAGATTTCACTGGGGATGTTCTTGGGCCAAGATTTCCTACACTCACTTATAACATGGAGCTGCAATGAAAGGCACGTTTTGAGCCAGTGCCTACTGTCAGCAACACTTAACATTAGGTAGAGAGAGGGTACTCAAGGTAGAAGCTTGGAATATGAGTCAGCCACTGTTATTTAAATCACAGGTACTGTGAAATAACTCCCAGGCCATAATTTATTAGAAGGGTATTATAAGTTTACAAGGGCTTGCGATGTGCAATGGCACTTGAGGAGGTAGCTTCTCTTCAGGATCAGACAGAGCTTAGACGTTCCCACCTCTAAAAGGGTGACCTGCATGGTTGCATGTCTCCAACATCACAGGGTTTCAGTGAGAGAGGATGTGTGTGAGATGCCAGGACCTCCTTCTGAAATGTGAGGTCCTTCCCAGCACTGCAGTGAATAGCTCCAAGTACAAGAAGTACCAGAGCCCTTTGTAAGAGGCTTCCCTTTGTCTGAATCTTAGACTCTAACTAACCTTTGAAGGCAGAGGACATGGTTTTCCTGCTACCCTATTTCTTCTAAGATTTTCATGTAACCTTCTTTATAGAAACCAGCAATGTGGGCAAGCATGATGTGGAACAAGGCAAGCCTCTGACGGAGCCCGTCATTTCGGTACCTTTCAATTTGGGCACATTCAGTTCCCCATGCACAAAATGCTACGCTGGGTTCTCTAGCCTTGTTCATTTTGATTTACTCATTTTCTTCTTTAAGTCACTGATCTGATCCAGGCTCCATATGTGGTGAGATCCTCAACGTGTCCTGTTAGTCAGGAAACAGTGTTATCCTGGTCCTTCTTGCTTTGAGATCCAGGTTGAATTTGCCAGAGTCAGTGGCCACTTTTGCTCTTGTTCAGCCTGGGGATGGAGGGGTGTAGACTGGAGCAGTTTTGCTCACGGCAAATATTTGAGCCTAGACTTCCCTGAACCCCAGGTTCTCAACCCACTAAGATCATAGTCCACATGCAGAACTCATGCACTAGCAGGAAGACCAATCCCGGAACGTGTGGAAGCCTCAAGCTTATTCAGATGATTTTTGTAAAATGTGATTCTCTGCCCAATTGCACTGCTAGAGTTGGAGTGTTAAAATGAGTATGAAAATAAAATTTAGGGTGGTGCACAGTTAAAGTGTAAGAACTTTAAGCAACAGAGGCAGGAATTATTTATTCTCACCATTGCTGGCGCTGTGTCTGGAGTTTGAGTTCCATCTCATGCATCTAGACATTGCCACTGGGATACAGGCATTCTTTCCTGCCCTGGAGCCGATGGAGCTGTAGGAAACACCCTATAAATCTCATCTTCTGTACCATGACCTTCGGCCCCCAGGGGGCAGCTTTCACTTTATGATCATCTTGAAAATCCTGGTAAAGAAGACTTGCAGTAACACCCAAGGGTTCAGCAGCCTGTATCTCTGCCAGATGAATGGAGGAGGGAAAGGGCCACTCAGGCCTGAGTAGTTCATAGGAGCAGGGCTTAGTTGTCCTAGCCAGAAATCCAGCTCACATTCCAGCCACCAGAGAAGAGCAGTGCTCTGAATGAGGTCCCTGTGCTCCTCTGGGGTGACAGGTAATTCTTCCTCCACTTAGTCTGGGGAAGACACAGCCTTCCTTTTGCCTGCCCCAAATGAGCTTTACAGTATAAACCTGGGAGCAGAAACAGGCTGCCTTTGGGGGAGGGAGCCTCCCGTTTTATTGGCTATCAGGTGATTCCCTCTGATTCTATTTTTCAATTTTATACAAGGTGGGCCTTGAGAAATTCTTATGCTAATTTGAAACAGGAGTCGAACAGTGCCGATTTTGTGTGTGTGTGTGTGTGTGTGTGTGTGTGTGTGTGTGTGTGTGTGTGGTGAGGCCCAGTCTGTGTAATTGTGGCGGGCACCTGGTCTATAAAACCACACCAGGCTGAGACCAGGGGGCTGCTAGACATTGTTGGGGTTTATGGAATTGGCCGGCCTTTCTCTTAGCCAAGCCAAGTCTTAGGTGGGACCTCGGAAGAGAATGTGACAGAAAAGCATCACAAACACACATGTAGCACAAATCCCAGCTTTGGGACCAGGAGTAGAGTTGAAGAAGTTGGGAGGTACCTTTGAGAACATTCCAAGCTGCATTATGAACTCTGAGATGCAACTCAACCACCCCCTTGCTTATGACATCTCCCAAGGGTCACAGGAGGGCATCCTCTTGATTCAGAGCTTTGGGTGCATACGAGGTTATTGTGCTATTTATTTTGGCAGTGAATTTTTTTCAGGCAGTGGCTCTCAACCCCTTTGGGTCTCGACCCCTTTGAGGGTCGAATGACCTGTTCACTGGGGTCATGTATCAGATAACCTGCATATCGGACATTTACATTATGATCTATAACAGTCGCAAAATTACAGTTATGAAGTAAGAATGAAAAGAAATTTATGGTTGGAGTCACCATAACATGAGGAACTGTATTAAGGGGTCACAGCATTAGGAAGGTTGAGAAACACTGCTATAAAGTACTGCCTGTAAAGTTCCTAATTCTTTAAGAGAATTTGTGAGAATCTAAACACCGTAAGGTGCCCCTAGAGGGTTCTTGTTCATCTCCCTGACTTTCAGCAGACAGAGGCAGGAGAATTAAGCTTGTACTCCAAGCTTGTGAACTGCTCACAGCTGTCCTCCAGAGCTGTTAGCCTGAACTTTTGGTACTGGCTCTTTACCTTTGCATGGCTAAAAGGACTCTGTGAAGAGTGGCCCGGGGCACGGTGGGAAGAGCATCTCATCTGTCTCTACATTGTGCCTTTGGGCAGAGTGGATACCTGAATAGACAAGCTCTTTGTTTCAGTGTCACATGGGCGGGCAGGCTCCTTCTCAAGAATGGGTCTGTGAGGGCTTGCCCACATGTCTTAGTGGTGTCTTTATTTGGCTACTAGGATCGGCTTGTCTGTCAGGGGTGATCTTCCTGCCTTGAAGCACCATGGCCAAGGGAGGTGTCACAGTGTTACAGACGGGGCATCTAGATTGCTATACCAGTCCTGGAAGACCCTCTCTCCGCTTAGGAGTTGACTCTGTGGTCTTGACTATGAAAATCAAGTACTTCTGGCATTCTACATCCAGAATGTGAGGGAGTGGATACCCATTGCCAGATTTGCTGGGTTCTGAGACGGAGTACTCCTCTCCTCACTGCCCTGAACTCCCAGGGCCCGAGTTCACAGCTCCTCATGAGAAGACGGTGCGGTAGACAGATGTCTCCACTTCTGACTGTCCATTCTGCCCCCATTTTGACTAATGGGGTAATAGCTGCAGTGAGGCAGGCAGCAGACAACCCAAGTGAGTAAAGAGGCCAGAGCTCACCCCTGAGGCTCTGCTCAGGCCCCCTGGGTACATTCAAAACCCTTACTATTCTACAACAATATGCGCTCAGCCACCTACAGTTTGGCAAGGTGAAGGTATATTCCGTTGTTTTTTTTTTTTCAAGTGGAGCAAGTAGTCTCATTTGCAGGGTTAACAATAAAATAATGTAATAAAATAAAATATAAATAACAAGAAAGGGCTTGGAGTGGATCCAGCTGATGAGATGCTTGCTGAACAAACTCGGAAACTTGAGTTCAATTCCCCAGGACACATGTAAAAGGCCAGCACTGTGGTATATACCTGTAATTCCCCTCCCGAGGAAGCAGAGACAGGAAGATTCTTGGATCTTTCTGGATGACCTACCTAGCTGAATAAATAAGCTCCAGGTTGTTTTTTTTTTTTTTTTTTGAGAGAACTTGACTGAGAAAATAAGGTGGGAGGGATAGAGGAAGGTGCCTAATGTTGACCTCTGTCCTGTATTCCCACCTCTACACACACACACACGCACGCACGCACGCACGCACGCACGCACGCATGCGCGCGCACACACACACACACACACACACCAGAAAGCAGCAGCAACAAAACCCAAATAAGGCCTCTGCAGGGCTGTTTCTCAGCTCTGATTCATTGCTGTCACCATTTCAGTTCTTGAGAAACCACAGATGTGCAGTATTCTAGAAACTTCTGAAACATCATAGCGTGTGGGTTTAGCAGACACAGTGATTCTAACGAGCAGGTAAATTGCTGTAGAATCTGATCTCTCTTCTCTCTGGTTTGATTGAATGATTATGGGGGTATATATTAAAGAGTAGTGAGCTTGCATAAAACTATTAAATAATCTCTCTGGAGTCGCCAGATAACTTGCTTTTTCTTAGCATCCTATGAGTGAGATACTGTTCCTTCCAGTGTGTTTCCTCTTTCTGATACGACTAGTGGGATATGTGTGGAAGAGGATAGGTCCTGTCTCTGTAACTTTATTTTGTATGATTCCTCGTGGTCCTAGACTATTGATTGTCCTTTGTGTGAAGTAGAGATGATGTGACTTGGGCACGAGGCTGTAGCAAGGCTAAAGTACACGGGAGTAGCCCTGTATGCAGCTCAGCTTCCCACTGCTGCAACAAATAAGTGAGAAAATTAACTTAGTGAAGGAAAAATAATTTTGGCTCACATATTAAAGGTTTCAGTCCATGCTCTGGAGCAGACGCCATGCTTCTCCAACACAAGATGGACACTGGTTAGACTCATGCCGGTAAGCCACAATTCAAGTGGTGATACACATTAATGGAGATGGGCTAAAATAATATGTGAGAGTTAGCCAATAAGGGGCTGGAGATAATGGGCCAAACAGTATTTAAATAAATACAGTTTCCGTGTAATTATTTCGGGTACACACCGGGAGCCGGATGGCACAAGGGGCCCGGCGCCGGGAACGCAGCCCGCGCCCCTCATTACTACAATGGTCACCTGACCACAACGCTTTGGACCCGTGACAGCATAATCCACCATGGTGGGATCATGGCAATCAGAAAAGAGAAAGTGAGAGAGAGAAGTGTAACACTAATCTTGGTTGTCAACTTGGCTACATCTGGAAGTAACGAAAACCCAAGTGACTGGGTACACCTGTGAGGGGCTTTTCTTCATCACATTATTTGAAGTGGGAAGATCCACCCTAAACCCGGATCTTTTGAGGTGGAATTTCCACCCTGAATCTTGTGGCTGCCTATATAAAGGACAGGGAAGAAGGACGCTCATGTTCTTTGTCTGCTTGCCCTGGCTCTCGATTCATTGCTTTTTGAGTCTACTTCTTTGGAATTCCAATGTATACTGAAGACTCACTGAGACACCTGGCTTCGTGAAATCAGCAACTAATAGATTATTGGAGTTTCCTTTGGTAGACCGCCATTATTGGACTAGCTGAACCACTGCCTGTAAGCCAATCTAATATAACACACACACACACCGTGACCACACAGACACATACATACACATACACACACACACACATACTCACACACCACACACACTCACACACACAGACGACACAGACACACACATAGACACACACAGACACACACACCACACACACACTCACATGTACAGACCACACAGACACACACATAGACACACACACACAGACACACTCATTCTATTAGTTCTGTTCTTCTTGAAAACCATGACTAATACAGAAGGGGACCTGGGTCCACTGTTTCCAACTTCTTGCCGCGAGGTGCCATTCCTAAAGGTTTCATCACCTTTAGTTACCATGAACTGTTAGCCATGTCTATAATATACAGCTCTTTCTAGAACATTCAAGATCCAAGACACAAGCTCCCACTTAAATGTTTCAAAGTCAAGTCTGGGGTAGGTTTCTGTCTTGGCTCCTTTAAACTCAACAGCCCCCTAAAGCTTGTTAGGAGTTAGAAACTACCCATTGTTCACCCCTCATGATGATCCCATGCAGGAGGTCCTATGATTATCCCCATTTTATAGACAAGGAAACCAAGGACCCAGAGAAGTGGAGGCTAGCCTTTGGACACCGGCATACCTACTTCTCAGGGAGCCTTCCTTTGAGCTTGTCTCTTGCTTTAGCCCCTCTGTAGAAAATTCTGCTTTTCTGTGTGGAAAGAAGTTAACAATGAAGAAGGTGGTATTCACCATTTAGGAAAAAGCAACCAATCAGATGAAGAACTAGCAGCATACAATACTTGAGTATTAGTAGATGGGTTTAAGTGGAAGATGGAAGGGAGAAAAAGGCTTCTTTGAGACTGCTCACTGTTTTATCCTAAGCGTGAAGAGGGATTAAGGGGCCCTCTGAGTCTTAGGACTCTGCCTTGGGCCAGGGAAGGAAGCGCAGAGTCCCCGTCATCTGTCCCTTTCCGTCATTCGTCATGGAGACCAGCACACACTTGGCTGAATTCTTCCAGCTGCTGATCCAGAAAATTGGAAACAACTTTGGCTCCCTGCTCAATCAGTTGGATAATCAGCTCTCGCTGAGCTTGCCCCCAAATTGTGTCCACCAGGACAGTTGAAAGCCAGTGGGGAATCTGTTATGTGTAGCTTTCAGAGGCTCCGGATGGGTAAGAAAAACAGGAAAGCTGATTATGACAGTTTTGAGGTTCTTGGAGGCTGAAGTGTTAGGGATGCTGAACCAGAAGGGACTGCTTGTGTATTCCCAGTGAAACAGTAGGAAAACCAGTAGAAACCACTTTAAGTGAGAATGCCTAGAGATATCACCCCAAAAGTGGTCCAGCCTGCGATGGTTGTGATGCCTAGGAGAGACACATAGGTTACTGGTGGGGAGGAAGGTGTCTGGGAAAAGGATGACAGAAAAACACCTGAACGTTGGGGTGAAGTAAGAACCTATTATGGAGATGTGGGGCGAGATCAAGGAGGAGAGTGTTCTTGGCAGAGATCGCTTCTGTAATTTATCCCAGACCCTTTAATTCCTAACCACAACCCGGAGGAGTAGATTATCACCTCCCCCAGCCAACACAATTGACTGGTATGGAGGTCATTAACTTGAGAAAATCACCAGAGATAGTATTGGGCAACTTCAAAAGTCCACTGTCTTTTTCAATGAGCATGTTGCGAAAGGGCTTATGAACACTAATAGCAGCTGAAGATCTAGCTGCAGGTGGCTGTCTAATTCCAATCAAAATAATCTTCCCCCAGTCTTCGTGGATAAAGGACGGCAGAATTAAAAAGGGACCGAGAGAGGTTTTTGGCACAGGCACCAAGTCTGTTGTGGAAGGAAGGCTATTGGTGTTGGCAGTGTGTAGTTAGGTTTCCTCCCAGCAACAAATTCTCCCCTCCCCTTGATGGCCTGGGAGGTCACACACGTGCCTCTGAGTCTTCTGTACACAGCTGCACACACCATGTGGTGTTTGCTCTAGTCAACGGTACAGCGGGGAGAGGGTAGATTGGTAGTGTTTAAAACAATCAGAATATAATAAAATCAGATGCTGCTCCACTTCCTAGAAGTTTCCATGCTGATGTGAAAATATACTGTTTGAGGGTGACAGACTTAGTGTCCTGTTGGGCGTCTTTCTTTCTGGGAGTTTGCATTTGGTTTGTGTCTTACTAGTTTCTGAGTCTGTGTTAACTTGAGTATGGCTTCAAAAGTCAAATGCTGGGTCTGACAGAAGTGAATGGGTACCTCTACTGCAGGACTTTCTGGGACAGTGATTCTCACCTGTGGGTCGTGACCCCTGGGGAGGTCACATATCAGATATCCTGTATATCAGATACTTACATTACGATTCATAACAGTAGCAAAATTACAGTTACAAAGGAGCAATGAAATAATTTTATGATTGAGTTCACCACAACATGGGGAACTATATTAAAGGGTCGCGGCATTAGGAAGGTTGAGAACTGCTGTAGAATCTTCAGTATGCAAACCAGTTTTGAATCACCTAAAAAGTTATATAGCTTTTTCTCTGAAATAAAATCTAAAACTTCACACATCCTCTGACTCTGACCTAGCCACCAGGTTGCATCCTGGGAAGTGTTTCTCTCTCAAAGGCAGCAGGGACCCCAGGGTATGAGGTAGATTGAGCAGAACTTCCAAACAGGTAGACTCTCCCTGCAGAGGAGGCTAGATGGTGCGGGAGAATTGTCTGTATTCTGACCATTCAGTCTTTGGTAGCACAGGGACTGGGCTATGCTGAGTTTAGGCCAGTAGGTAGCTGGAATGGTGGTTGTAGAATATGGACCTGCCTACTACTTATGCTCAGGAAGACCCAGGCTCAGGGATTACCCCAGGAACACATTCTTCCTGGGCTTTGGCTGCCAAAGCCTAATCCCAGGTGGGACTACTGAAAAACATTCCCAAGTGCTACGGTATTTATAGCTTGCCGTAGACACAAGCAGATTTCTGCAGCCAAATATAGTGACATGCAGTCATTTGGGCCCATTTTGTGAGACTTTTCTCAGGGACAAGCAAGCAGGGAAGTAATTCCGGGGCAAGAAAGTCCCTGGAACTAGTTGTTTTCCTGAAAAGTCGTGTCTCCTTATTTTCCCTTTGAAAGGAGATAGCAGTTTTCATTACCTCTGTAAATCCGCAAGGACTCCTCCAGGGCTGGCCCAATTCTCACGAGTCCATCATTTTATTCATCTTCCCTTGGTCCCTAAGAGGCCTTGAACTGTGAAATTTTCTGAGTCTCTGAAGGTCCCCACAGTTTCTTTCTAAATTGTTTCATCTTATTGGACTGCTTGGAGAGAAAAAATAATAATAATAAAAGCCCCGCAACAACCCAGAGCCCCTCCTTATTCCTCTCAGGCTTCCAGCGCGCACACAAAGGATTCTGGGACCGGCGGAACCTGAAAACCCCTCCAGACATGCCTTTTGGAAAGACAATTTAGAAATGGAGCTTAGAAAGGGTTTTTGCAGAGCCCTGATCAGGCCAGCAGATTCTCTTTCGGTAATTAAAGACGGAAACCGACCTCCCACGAACTGAAGTTAGCAGCTGCATCAGGTCAGGGGACCCCAGGAAGGAATCGGAGTTGTTTATACGTCTCCTAGTATCTCTTTCCTAATAAAACCCAGTGGTCTGTCTTAGGCATGTCACCCCACCACGCTAGCCAGGTCTGTTGGTTATTTATTTATGTAAGATGTTTAGCCTGTTTGGAAATTAAACACTTTCTTAGATTTCATCTCAGGCCGATGGCAGACCCTCTGGGGGCGATCCTAAGAGGGTACAATGATAAAAGCCTTCACAGGGTAGGGCAATGGGAAAAAGCCAGGATGAATTAGCTTGCTGTGACATGGCTAACATCATCACATTTATATATGTTTCATTAAGCAGGGGCTTGACAGCTTTATGGGGAAACAGTGGAGTTTGCGATGGAGGAAGGCCCTGTAACCCTGCCAAAGCCGATCCTGGCCTGTGCCATGCGTGTTCTTTAATAGAATAATATTTGTGCAGTGAAAATGTCATTTTAAATGACTGGTTTGATAATCCCTTAAGCTTTTAAATGATCTGCAAAGTCTGGAAATTCTACCCCAGTGTTTAAAATTGACGGGAACATTAATGAATGCAAACATTAAAGGATGGTGCCCAGCTTTGTTTCCTGAGTCAGACATCCCCGGCAGGAGGTCTCTCCTTTTGTCTCCTACACCCTTACGCACCACCATGAAGCAGCTGTAGCAAGTCTTCACTGCAGGAAGGTTTCGGGAGGGAGAGCTCAGCCCAGGAGTTGCCAGGGTTGCTGCTAGCTTGAAGTTCCTTCATGCAAAGTAGGAAAGGCTCCCCCACTGGGCGGGAGCTTGCAGTCAGGGAAACCTCTTTGGGCAGAGCAATTAGCAGAGGGCATGGCTCCCTCCAACTAGTGCATCCCGAGCCAGCGTCCCACCTGGTGAGCGCCGAGAAGGAAGGAGTGAGACTCTCACTGGCGCCCACACACCCTTCACTCACACTCTGCATCCCTGGTGGATGAAAACGGTCCATTTTCCCAGGCGTGTGATGCTGCTTGAGGCTTCTTTCTCCGGGAACTCCTGCCTCTCAATAGGCGAGGAAAGCTGGCATTGAGATTGTGAACTGGATGATATAGTACAAGGGTTGCCCAGGGGGAAAATCCAGTTAACAGCCTCTGTGTACAAATAAAGCTTTATTGGGACGTGATTTCACCCACTGGTTTATTGCCCATGGCTGCTCTGCTGGGAGAGTGTGTGTGTGTGGGGGGGGTGCGTTGTTGTTATAGAGGCTGGACTGTTTGGCTCATCGTATATGTATCATTTGCCATCTAGATTTTTACAGTGTCTGCAGACCCCTGCCTCAGAACCCTGATGAAAATGAAGTAGGATCCTCGCCTTGAGTTTGCTTAGGTCTGCTGGCTCCTGTGAGTCTGCAGACGAGGCTCTTAATATCTCTGTGCTTTGTTTCCTTCTTAAGTAAAATGAGGATATTTCTGACTTGTCCATTCCATGCACATGTTGAGAGGACCGGATAACATAAGGAAATGCGGTACGCTTGAGTTCTAACACATCAGAGGCTGGCCATCATGCGGCCATGGAACCTGGCCAAAGCTTTTTGACTTCCTTAGGGCTGTTTCCTCATCTGTGAAACAGGCCTCAGATCACAGGAGCAATACTTCTGGAATGTTAATGTATACATCAGTTCCAGGTGGGTAGGGAATTGGGGTGAGGAGGTGGGTAGGGGTGGCGGTATGTGGGGAGGTGGTCTTGGTATGGTTACGGTGTTGGAAGGTTCACGGTTGGGGGCTGCCAGTCTGCATTTTAAGTTTTTCATTTACGTTTAGTTATTTATTTGTGCATGGGCACAGAAGTCATGATGTATGTGTGGATGTTCCGTACACAACTTCTATAAGTTTAGTTTTCTCCTTCCACCACATGGGTCCTAGAGATCAAACTCGGATTGCCATGCTTGTTGGCAAACGTCTTTACCCACTGAGCCATCTTGCCCTACCTGACTGTATTTCTAAGAAGCTTACTGCTGACCAGGGGTCTGCCCAGAGACCATACTCAATAGGATGCAGGAGAAAGAGATTTCCTCAAAACGACTGGCTTTCTCACTTGAGGAGGCTGACAGTCTCACCTTCCGCGTCCTGGAGACCCAGGAAAGAGTCACCGTTTTTCATTTAAATCTAGTTAACTGTTGTAGAATCCCTCTCTTGTGCATCAGGCAGTCTTTGCTCTATTTAGGTCTTTGAGAGATGGGACGTGGCCTATCTGCAGTACAGAGGGAGACTACTTTCCCTGCAGTCCACATATTAAAGGTTACTCTCTGGGCCCGGATGTAACCGGTTGGTATAGAAGTTGTGTAACATGCAGGAGGCCTTGGGTTTGATCCACAAGATGGGTATGGAGGTACATGTCTGTATCTCCAGCTCGGGAATTGAAAGCAGGAAGATCAGTAGTTTAAAGTCATTCTTGGCTACAGAATTTCAGGTCAGCCTGGATTATCTGATACCCTGTCTCAAAGCAAAAAAGCAAAACAAATGAAAAAAAAAAGAACAAAAATAAAAGCAAAACCCCACACAACGTCAAAACCTAAAAATGATGGCTAATTTTTTTTAAATAAACACTCCTAGAAGCATCTAGAATAATGTTTGACCAAATATCTGTGCACCCGGTAGCCCAGTTCTACTGATAAATTAACCATCATAACTAGGTACCCCACTAGGAATTGCAAAGAACTTGATCATTTTGTTGACCTTGCCTGGCATTGAAATTTGTGAACTGTCTTGCTGATGTTCTTATGTGTGTGTGTTCTCATGTCCTAGGTGCATATGTGTGCAGGTGTGTGTCCACATGTGTGTGGAAGCCAGAGGTTGACCCTGGGTATCTTTCTTGTTGGCTCTTCACTTCCTATATTGAAGCAACGTCTCTCACTTTAACCTGCAGCTAGCTGATTTGGCCAGTCTAGCTAGCTTGCTTCAGGGATCCCTTGTCTCTGCCTTCTGAGCACTGGGATTACAAGGGGGTCACCACACTTGCCCAGCTGTATGAGGAATGCTTTAACCACTCTATCAACAGTTACTTTCCCAAGCACCCTTCCCACCATACCCCAGGCAGAGGGCTATCATACTGGCCTTAGTTTACAGCCTAATCTTGTGTTTGGTCAGTTGCGAGGGTTATTTTTCTACTTTTAGCAAGGTTGTTACCACACTCTCCTTTAGTAGCCTTGGCAGGCTGGATCCTCCTTTGCTGACCTGTGTCAATCTGCATGCAGTTTACCCTGGGAATGATGGAGCAGATGGAGAGTGCCCCACCCCCACCCCAAATTCTAGTTAGTCACACCTAGCCTGTGAGCATGCAGAATTTTAATCCTTTTGCCCTTCAGGGAAACATTTTCTGGGCTCCAAATGGCTACTAAAGAATTCTCTCTGGCTTTTGTTCCAACCACATTTTCCACAGATGAGGGAGGCCTTCTGGCTGTTGGTCCTAATTGTTACCCTAAGCCACTTAGTAGTGTGACAGGCCACACGGTAGGGAGCTGGGGTCCGTGGTGGGAGGGAGTAATTGTCACTGGTAAAGAGAAACAAATCAAAGAGATTTGTGAAGAGTTGCACATCAGGCCAGGGTGCTAGGTTAGACCCCCAATACACAGAAAGTAGCCTGGGTTGTAATAGAAACATCTATTAGACTTGGATAGACCTGTGTATCACATCAGTTCCTAGGCATCCTCTGACTAGATCTTGGATGTTACTTGACTTTCTGTCATGAGGAAATCAGCCCTAATGCAGCTATCAGTATTCAGTCAACTCGGAGCCTGGGAGAACTGTCCGCACATTTCATAAGGAACGTGAAGCAGATCTGGGTGTTTGTTGAATCGTGCCGCTCTTCCCTCCCTCCACGCCCCCATTTCTAAGATCTGGAGACTGTCAAGGTCCTGGATTTCTATGTGTCACACGTTCCTCACCCAGGTAAGATAGGCCCTGTGGCAGATTGATGGAATTGTTGAAGAGCAGATTCAGCATCATGGCCACAGCTTCTGGTAGACACTCAGCAACCTGTAGATTTTCTTACACCCCCAGGAGAGCTTGACCAGACGAAGAGAAGTGGCCGTGGCTTCCTGGCACGGCCAGGGCTCTTTAGGTGCTTTAAAGGCCTAAAGCCTAGACTCTGCTACTTCACAGAACAGAAGAGAAAGCCTGAACCACATTGTTTAAAGCTAGCTGGGCCCCTGGTCCTTGTTTTAGGGGTGGCCGTGCTTTTAGCTGAACCTTGGTCCTTGTGTATGCTGGGCAAGTACTCTACAGTGAGCTGTGCCGCTAGCCCCCGAAGCCTTCATTTTGCTTGTACTTTTTGGCCAGCAGAGTCTCTATAATGGCAGATAGAGACTAATATAATGGTACTGAGATATAAGGACCCAATAAAAGGTGATTAGGCTCTGCCCTCAGGATCAGGGTTGTAACAGAGGGAGTGGGTTAGTTGTGGCAAGAGAGTGTTTTCTTAAAAAGCATGGTTGGTCCTCTCCCTTACAGGTTCTTTTCTCTTTCTCCTTCCCCACCATGGCATGGTGACATAAATGAAGGTCCTCTCCTGATACAGCTGCCATGCTCCTGAACTCCTCAGCCCCTAGAACTAGAACCAAATCAATCTCTGCTCTTTAAACACTATGCAGGCTCAAGTACTTTGTTAATGCTCTAAGAATGCCTTGCTGTTTATTTTCTGTGGGTTCTTTTCACTGATTCCTTTGTTTTCCGTGTCTAGTCTCTCATCAGGATCTTCATTACAACCCTAAAATCCAGTGATTTCTCCATTTCTATTTATCCCACTTTATTGGTCTTTCTTTTCAGTTTGGCCCGCTACAAGAGCCCCCGAGGCCAACAGTTTTCAACCCAATCAGGCCCGAGTCTCCTGAGGGAAGAAGAAATCCAGCCCTAAAGCCCAAACCCCCAAATTCTGAGCCAGCTGCTCAGGATGGACCCTCACACACCTGTGCTGTCAAACCTCCCCAGGTGATTCTAATTATTTGCAGTCCTCTTGAGACTTTGCTAGAGGCTTTCCTGTGTCCAGCTGCAATACCGGAGCTCGGCAGCTTTTCAGAGATTTGTTTTTCTCACGTGCAAAGTGGAGAGTCCTGCCATCCATGCCAGCCCAGTGCTATTTGTGCTGGATGCTGACAGGAACAGCTCTCTTTCCCACCCAGTGGAGGACAAGTGACTACCTCTCTTTGATCCCATTTTTCCTGTCACTCACTTACATGGGCATTGGTATTCTCCAGTAGATAGCAGAGTTCTCGAGGAAGGAACTGCAGCTTGTTTAACTTTGTACCTCCCATAATACTTCATGCATAGTAAACCTTCAACATGTTGGATTGATGTTCAGTTGTTTTGTGGGTCCCACGTGGTGTAGAACAACACTGAGAGCATAGTAAACACTTAATAAACATTTCTTGGCCGATTGATTAGTATTTTTGCTTCGTAGAAAGGAAGTAGGAGGGCACAGGAAGATTCCTTAGCCAGTTTTGACTGGATGTTTGTGACTTTACTGAGTGATAGCCTTTGGTATGGATGACTGCAAAAACTTACAAAAAATAATATATGTACGCATACATGTATACATGCATGCAGACATACACATAGGAACAGATGCTTATATAAGCCGGTCTAGTGCTACCCAGTGAAATGGAAGTGTTCAATGAGAAGGCATTACATTTGGTCATGCTCAGTGTAATAATATCTAATACAAGGATATTCTGTAAAGGACTGTAAAACTCCACCAGATCCATTCCACGCTCTACTCACTACGCGCCATGGGAACTAGGCTGATAATTTAAAAACACGCAAATACAGACAGAGACAGACAGACAGACAGATGGGGCCACGGGGACATCCTTGAGACAAGAATGCCAAGCATGCCCACTTTATTGTGCTAGGGGGCAGCTTATATAGGGCTCTGGCCACGCCCCAGCTCTCCAGATCTTTCAGCTGCAGACCCACCAGCCTGCCATCAGGGTCTCATGCTTGGAGCACCAGCAGGCTGCTCAGAGCAGAGGAAAACAAGTTGTTTACAAGAAATTCAGGGGCTGGTGTTCCGCAGTCCCCAACAAAGGACCATTTACATGCTGCTTAGTACAAATGGGCTGGGGACAAATGAATTGGAAAAGAGACTACCAGGCTTTCGTCTCAGAGCTTCCATCCACCTGCTAGAGATGTCGGTTGTATCTCTTAAGACCTCTTTGAATTTCAGTTTTTCACTTGGAAATAAAACTTGAAATTCAATCAGTAGATCTTATATCCTGTAGCATGTACTAAAAAATACACTGATTTCTCAAGATATTAATGGTGTTAATAAATAGTCAGAATCAATACACCAATAAGCAGAAATTCTAGGGAACAAACAAAATTTTGGTGGGGGGAATATTGCTTACTTTACATTGCCATAGGTTCTCCTAGGAGTTTATAGAAGCGGTCGTTTTTATGCCTATTGTGACTCCCCAAAATGCTGCACAATGGTTTGTCGTCCCAAAGTCACTTAGCTGTGACTTCTCCCAGGCTTCTTAGGAATCTGAGCATCAAGGTAGTGGCAGTGGCTGCTCCTGAGGATCCTCTGCTCTTTTGCTGGGTAACCCCTCCCCAGGCTTCCTGGTTTGTCAAGTTCTTATGTAGGTCAGGTTCCTGGGTTTGGGTGTATCTAGTCTTATCTATCCTTCATTAATTCACCTCTCCCAGGAAGTTTCCCACCGTGCTCCATCCCATAGTTTGAAGCTATATATTCATACTGAGGGTGAACAGAGAAAGGACTTTGTTATTGAGGTCAGAGTTTGAATCCTAGTACCTGGATAAGGACCAGATCCTCTAAGTCTCAAAATATATGCCTTCAACACATGGATAGCATTCTGTGCACATCTGTGGTTTGTATTGTGTAATTTCCCTCTGGAGCCCATCCCAGCCATACTCTGGGGGCAACTGTAGGAAGATGCTCAATTCAAGTTGATATGGGCATCACATCTTCCCAGTCATAGCAATTGCTATGGTTTCTAATCAGGATAACGGAACACAAGTATAACTTTGCTATGTCAGTCTGCTCAGGCAAGAAGAAACACTTTTGCTGTTTTCTCCTGGATTTAAGGTGTAGGGAGGAGAAAGTTTGAGCATGTATCAACCGTCTTAAAACTGTGAGGGGACATAGCTTTTCTGATAATAGAATCAATGCAGTAAAATGTAAACTTGATGGAGTTTAGCAACCATCTTTGACAAGAAAGTGACCTTGGAAATGAAAATAGAAAATGTGGATCCCTGATACCACAGAGTATAATTCCAATTTGGGACTATTTATTGAAATAAATGAGAAGTAATGAATAATGTTCCACTGCATTTAGTCACTCTAATTTTGTTGTTGTTATTTATAGATGAACGTGCTCCTAACTCACAGTTTGAGCTTTTTCTCGTTTCCTTGTCTCTCCCCCTTACTACTTAATATTGAACCTATGGCCTTGTACAAAAGGTCAGATGCTCAATACTAAGCTAAATTTATACCCTCGCTGGCTTTTTACTTTGTATTTTTGAGACAAGTTCTTACTAATTCGCTTAGGTTGACTTTGAACTCCCTCTATAGCCTTGGCTGGTCTTGAACTTGGGGTCCTGGTGCCTCAGTTTCTTTAGCTGGTAATCCGGGCTTGACTCACCATACCAACTTTGTCTGTTTGCTTTTTAACATAAGAGTTCTAGCTGACATCCTTACACTAAATAGTAGGGTTACATTATGGGCCTAATCATGCTCTCCTAAGTTCATATATTGAAGTTGCAACTTCCAACTGCCCTTACTTGGAGATGAAGTAATTATATTAGGTTAGAGTTGATTCTAATACCCAATATGATGAAGATCTCAGAAGCAAAAGAGGATGATCTATGTGTACTCATAGAGGAAAGGGAAGAAAGGATGGGTGGGCCTTGTATTAGACTCATTGGTGTAACCAAGTGCCTGACAATGAGTAATTCAAGTGAGTGTCTGTGTGTGTGCACATGAGCATGTCGTGGAATGTGTGTAGAGTTCAGAGGCAGCTTCCAGAGCCTGTTCTATCCATCCTTCCAGCATGTTGTCCCAGCATCAGGCTTGGCAAACAGGCATTTACCCAATCAGCCAATTTACCCACAAGGAGAGTTTATTTTGCTTTACAGTTCCATAAAGTCCAGTATGCTGGGGAAAGTGTGGAGTCAGGAGCACAAGGCAGCTTGTCACATTGTGACCATAACTAAGAAGCAGAATGCAAATAGGAACTAAGGCTAGCCTGTGAAAGATACTTAAGCCTGCTCACAGTGACCCTCTTCCTCTTCAAGGCTTCTCTTCACAAAGGCTCTACAACTTTACAGAGCAGCCACACCGACTGGAGACAGAGTATTCAAACACACAGGCCTATGGGGTGATGTTTTAGCTTCAAACCGAAGCAGTCCTTTTCCAGCTGAGAAGAGAGGCCTCAGAATTAAGCCTTGAACTCAGGACTCTAGAACCCCGAGGAAGCATATTTGTGTCACTGAAGCCATCTAGTCTGCAGTTCTGCCTTATGGCCGCCCAAAGAGACTAGCGCGAACGGAAGCTCTGGGCTGTGGCTCAGGACCCTCCACCGCTGTGACTTCCTTCTCCTCAAGTTCTAATTCATCTCGTCAGGAAGCCCTCCACAGGGCAATGTGCTCTGTTTTCTTAACAAGATCCCTGAAGGTCCCACAGCACCTGACTCAGGACTGTTAAGCACATTAGGACACTCAATAAATGCTTATTGATTAATTAGGACTCCCCAGGCTGTACTAAGCAGGCAGAGATGGATTAAGTTGTTTAATAAAGTCTGTCCAAATGGACCACATGTCTTTGGCAGATCTCTCCTTTAAAGGGAGATGTAAAGGGGCAGGCAGCTTTTACAGTGGGTTGTACTATCCCAGAAAAAAGCTGTCAGGGGAAATAGCCTTGCGGGGAGCCTTCAGTGACAGTCAGGCGGTCCTATGTTATCAGTTTCCTGTTACCCGTTATATCTGTTTTAATCTGGGGACTGTTTTCTTGGAAAGGTGTGTGTGTGCGTGCGTGCGTGTGTGTGTGTGTGTGTGTGTGTGTGTGTGTGTGTGTGTGTAGTATGTAATGCACAGTTAATGCTGTTAGCATATGTTCTATCATGGCTTCGCTTTTGTTCCTCAGGGCATTTCTTTTTTCCCCCTTCAGACTGTAATAGAATGGAAATATTCCTGCTCACTGTAATTTTGAGAAGTGTAAGTGAATGTTGCCCCTTAAATCCATTGTAGCAAGTCTATTCCTTTTAAAGTCTAATTTTAAAATGGAGGCAAGACCCAGGAATGTACTCTTTTAAACGAGTATATGGCATGGCAGAGGTTATATCTTTCCTCCTGTAATTTCCCCCAGGGGACGACCAGACCTCTGCTAACAAA
Source organism: Ondatra zibethicus (assembly GCA_004026605.1). Classification (NCBI taxonomy): domain Eukaryota; kingdom Metazoa; phylum Chordata; class Mammalia; order Rodentia; family Cricetidae; genus Ondatra; species Ondatra zibethicus. The sequence goes on from PVIU01001792.1 coordinate 159,964, forward strand.
GTATTGGTTAAATTTCACCCACTGGGAAAGGAAAACTGACAAAAATTTGTCACATTGCCTGAAAAAAGGAATATTTTCCCCATGAACCTAGTAAAGACGGAGGGCACTACCTAATCCTTTGTCTGTCCCTGGACACGGTGGCCGATGATGGATGCAGCTGGATGGTTAATTAAGCACAATGGCAATCAAACAAAATACCTATTTACATTCTAACTGGACTCTTGGGAGTGTGTTTTGAGATAAAAGGAAAGGAGAAGGTGAGATGAAATCACTCAGACAGTTGCCTCAATTTAGTTCACGTTATGCAGGGAGATGATCCCAACCCAGGAGGTCAAGCCTTTCTGGAGTTGGCTCCTTTTATACTGTTCCCTGAACTTCTCTCTTTGAGACTATCTTCTGAGAAACCGTGCTGTTGTCTTCCAAGGATGCCACGGAGCATCCATTAGACAGCTGCCTCCTAGGAAGTACATTATAGGAATAACCTTCTCGTCAGGACCTCCGGCTGACCTGATGCTTCTTAAATTTTTAAATCTCTTTGTATCTGACTAGGTTAAAAGAAATATGCTCTTAGGAATTATGACTATTAAGCATCTTACTAAATATTCCTTGGATGAATTTTTTTCCTTACAAATTAATATCTGATGACATTTGATGCAGAGGCTTTGCTCTAAAAAAAAAAAAAAAAGACTTGAGAAAATTGGCTGTGATTTTTTTTAACATTTTGACCTTGAATAAGATGAGGAAACCCTCACAATTAAATCTCTGTTTTCTGAGGTTTAGCTTATACCTTCAGTTTAAAAAAAAAAAGAGAGCGTGCATATAGGTGTGTGGGTAAATGTGTGCTTATATGTGTGTGTGGTATGGTGTGTATTTGACATGTGCATGGTACATGCTAGGTACTTGGTGTGTGGCTTAGTTACTTTTCTACTGCTGTAATAAAGCACCATGAGCAAGGTACTTACAAAAGAAACTGATTAATTTAGTATCTTGTGGTTTCAGAGGGCTTAAATCTATAATAGTTGGGGGAGGGGAAGAATAGCTGGGAGAGCATCTCAACCTACCACCACAAGATAGAGAGAACACTTTGTCAAGTCTTCTGAAATTGCAAAGCCCACTCTCAGTGACACGCCTCCTCTAATCCCAAATATATGAGCCTGGGGCATGGGTCAATCTCATTTAAATCACCACTGTGTGCGTGTGTGTGTGTGCGTGTGTGTGTGCGCGTGTGTGTGCGTGTGTGTGTGCGTGTGTGTGCATGTGTGTGCGTGTGTGTGTGTATTGTGGTGTTTGCTATGTATTTGCTGTGTATATATAGTATGCTTGTGTTTAAATAGAAGAGGAGAAATCCATACCCTACTTAGAGAGATACATGAAAGGCATGGTACTTTACCTGTGACTGCAGCAGAAGAACCCTGAGGTCACAAAAAGGAGAAGGTCACATAGTGATTCCACGGAGGTGGCCTGCAGGTCTATTGCCGACTCTCAGGCCTGGGGTTCACACAAAGGTTTGCTCTACTAAGAGTTCCCATTTCTCTCCAGTATCACCCAGTGGCTGCCAGTCAGGATGAGCTCTGGGGGCTGGGGGTTGTGGAGAAAGGAGCAAGGAGACTGTCCGAAAGAGCAACTGAAAGGAATATCTTCCCAGGAGCGGATGGCACCACCGTGCTGAGTAGTTGAGTGTCTATTACCTACATGGGCTAAGATGTTGTCTGTGCATCTGACCCTACCTTGATTGCTTCTTCACTACAGACTAAGAGCCACTGGTTCTAAAGGCTGTTGATATCAAATGCAAATTTCATACATTCAGTGGTTTAAAAACAGTCACAGCAATCAAATATTTAGCTATTTAAAATGGGCCTACTTGCCTTGTATTGCTTTTGAGACGTCACCTAGCATCTTCTGATTGCTGAAAGATGAGGCCTCCAGAGTGTGAGACACTCCATCTTCCTGTTTGAGGGCATCACCTAGACACAAGCCCCTTCTCAGGAACTCGGCTCTCCTAGAAGTCCCTGGATCTTTCTGTTCGTGGTGTGAGGGACTCAGCCATCTCTGTGTCTTCCAGTAAAGCATGGGGGTTACTTTTACTTGACCAGTGCTAAGACTCCCTTAGCCACCTGCAGGCTGCTACAATCAAGTGCCTGGATGTCTTAGCCATCACCACGTCTCTGAGCAAAGGGCTGCCCACAGAAGGTGGATGTGTTCACAGCACCATGCTTTGTTTTGTGTTCTTGTTGGAAATAAGAAAGCCCAGCCTTGAGAAAAAACAAACAAACAAAAAACAAAAAACAACTGTCCATTCAGTAACACTCAGGCAAATAGATGATCTGACTTACTTAGAGATAACTATGGACTGGTAATGTTTGCATGACATGGGAAGCAGAAAATACATAGATGTTGATTTTATCATTATGCTATACACTTTAGTATGATGTTTAGCCATTATGAATGATATATATATATATATATATATATGTGTGTGTTGCCTACATGTGTCTATATAATGAAATGTTTAAAAGAAAAAAAAGAGACAACATTTGTTTTCTGACGGAAGGGGCAAGGAAATGGCAGGGGCTGCGGTGAAGACAAAATGAGAAGTAGAGATAAGACTAGTATCTGCTTGAGACTGCTCCCTGTCCTGGGCTGACCTTGTTCCTTTAACCAGATTACAGTCTTCTTGAGAGAATGGATAATAACTCACGACGTTCACATCTGCATCCTTGTACGGATTTAGGTTGGTACTTGTCCTCCGTGAAATTGCTGATGGAAAAGAGGAAGAAGACATGGAGGGAAAGAGCAGGACCAGCGTTTGCAGCTGTGAAAGGGAGGGCAGCTTCTCCTGCTGACTTTAGGCAAGCCTTTGGGCTTCCAGTTCCCAGTCTGCTAATGGGGACACAATGGCAGCTGTGCCTGTTACGGAAATGGAAGTCTTTGTATTGGAGCACAGCACAGTATGTTATGTGTGTTACGATCTTTCCTGTGCTCCCAGCCCAGAGGGCCAGAGGATGGCTACTTGGAGTCATTGGGAAGTTCCAGAGAGTGAGATGGAAATTCTTGGAGCCTGCTTTAGGAAAAGGTAGGCATTGCCTGAGGAGTTCTCTGGTCAGGCTTTTTGTGTTTTAGGGGTTTAAAAATCTTGGATACAGGAAGCAGAGACTGGTGTATTTCTATGAATTTGAGACCAGTCTGGTCTCCAGAGTGAGTTCCAGGACAGGCTCTAAAACTACAGAGAAACTTTGTCTCGAAGAAATCAAATGGGGAAAAAAGTAGTCTTGGATATGTATTGTAAGAGGAAGAAAAGGGTCCTGGGACCTTCCTAGGTCTTGAGCAAGATCTCTAGCTAGACCTGTATGACAGCTAGATGTGGCACCATCTGTGAAGGAAGCAGTGAAGACTAGTTCTTGGGGTCCAACACAAGGTCTTCATCAAAGGGGCTTAGTATCAAAGGAATGGATGGCATTTCTAGAGAGAAGTGTGCCCACTGTCCAGGAATTGCCATCCTGGAGAAGCCTTCTTAGCTAGCCTGAATTAACAGAGGCTGGAGGAGTCTCCATGGGAGTACCCAGACTCCATGCTACTAAGATGTATGGAGATCTGACTGATTGATTGGAAAAACAAAAGACAATGGAGTTTGTGCTTCACACTCATGGAGCAGGGTTGAGCAGTTGTATATGATTAATGCCTCCCTGAGGAGGGTGAACCAAGGCGAGGTGAAGGCAGTTATGAAAAGGCTTAGGAAGATGTCAACATTCTTGATTCCAAGTCTCCATCACTCTGCTATAGTGACTTTGCATGGGTTTTCTCCCTGGTGAAACTACAGTAAAGAATACTGCTTTTTCATGCTGGATTCCAGCACACATGGGTGACATTGGGGGCTTGAAAGGTCTTTGTGCCCACAAATATTAGTGGGACTCCATGTGACTGGTTTCAAAGAGACAGAAAAAAAAATGGCACTTAAAAAGTGCTTCCCGCTGCTGTGGATTTCAAGTCTACCTTTTCCAACACAGGGCAAGAACAGGCAGTTTCTGGAAGGTTCTGGGGACTCTTCCAAGATAATTATGTCTCCTTGGCCTGAGCACAGGTCATAGCTATATACTAAACCTTTCCTCTTTGACAGTGTCTAATCAGGTTGCCCCTTCACCCCAGGCACCAATATACTTGTGCCGTCTCAAAGAAAAACCCATTTTCTTTGAAGAAAATCTCTTCGAATGGCTTGCTGGTATAAGAAACCTAGAAATGCCATTTTTTTTAAAGCCAAGTTTTTCTCTCTTCAGCTTATAATAGAAAATTGAAAGTGACAGAAAGTATAAAGAATCAAAAAGTGTGCATGATCCTAACATTCCAGGTACAGTTTCTCTCACACACATAAACACACACACACATACAAACACATACACAAACACACACTTATATATGTATTTTATATATATACACACGCTTATATATACATTTTGGCATATATATAAATATATTTATAGGTGCATATAATGCATATGTATTTGTTTAAAAATTGAGATCATATGGTGTTAAATAAATGAATATTTGTGTGTCTTTTGCCTTTTTCAAGCTCAATATTTAACATGATCATTTCTCCATATCACCAAAAGGGTTTTATAAACATTTAAAGAGAGCAACTAAGTTTTCTTTCTAAGGCACTGCCATTTGCTTATCTGATCTCCCATTCTGGGGAGCTTTAGTCTTTTCCAGGTTCTTTATTATGTAAGTAGCACTGCAGTTAGCAGTGTGTGTGTGTGTGTGTGTGTGTGTGTGTGTGTGTGTGTGTGTGTGTGTGTGAGAGAGAGAGAGAGAGAGAGAGAGAGAGAGAGAGAGAGAGAGAGAGATTCTTTTCCTTCCCTGGTTTTAGGCGGACTGGTTTGACTGACAGGAACCTGAGTTCTTCATATGCACTGTCAAAACACTTTTCAGCCCTGTGTAATCTTATTGTTAAGTAAATGACTCATTTTAGAGGTAAAAAGTTACACTTGGAACTTTTTATTTTTTCCTTATTTGCTTGCAAGTCCTATATATATTTTAAAAGGTTTATTTTATTTTTATTTGGGTGTGCATGCACACACACACACACACACACACACACACACACACACACACGCGCGCGCGTGCGCGCGCGTGTGCACAGGCAGGCTCATGGGGAGGCCAGAAGGTCATATCAGATCCCCTGGAGCTGGAGTTACAGGTGGTTGTGAGCTTCCACCATGGGTGTTGGGAAAGAAACTCAGGCACTCTGCAGGAGCAGCAAATGCTTTTAACTGCTGAGCTACGTTTTAAACCCCACTATTAGTATTTTTGCTTGTGACATTTTTGTGCATTGGTCACTTCTCTGTTCATCTACTTACTAAGGCTCTTTATAAGTAAAAGAGAGTCATAGTTTTTAATTTGTATTTGTTACAATTTTTATATATTTTATGTATGAGTGCTCTGCCTGTATGCCTGCATGCCAGAAGAGAGCATTGGGGCCTATTATAGATGGTTTGTGAACCACCATGTGGTTGCTGGGAATTGAACTCAGGACCTCTAGAAGAGCAGCCAGTTCTCTTAACCCCTGAGCCATCTCTTCAGCCACTGATAAAAATATTTTTGTCTTGTTCAATTCAAATGCATGAATTATGAATTATTTCATTTTACCCTTTTCATTCAGCATGGCCACTTAGTCATTAGATGCTACTCAAACACATTCTTATAATTTTGTTTTAATTCGTCTTTTTCTAAAAAGTAATTTTTATTAATTATTTGAGAATTCTATATATTTGAAGTCTTCACCCCACTTCCTTCAACTCCTCCCATAACCACCCTCTCTACCTTGTCCTCCCTACCCTCCCAACTTCGAGTTTCCGTCTTATTTTTTCCCCAATAAAGCCCAATTTGTACTGCCTAACTGGCCTTGGAAGCAGGGTCGACTTACTGGGGGTGGATATGACATCACTAAAGAAAACCGATGATCTTTCTCCCAGCAGCTATCAAATGCCAATAGCTCCTCAACTAATGGTGTGATTTTATGTTTTAATCTTGTAATTTTTTCCATTTCACTTTTTAAAAATCTATCTAGAATTCACGTTGGAAGACTTCTGAGATGAGGTTTTAAATGAAAATCCCTCCCCAAATTGTTAGGATTTTATTGACAGGACAGAGCTTCATCTTTTCCTACCTGTGCTGACTGTCTTTCTGTATATTGAACACTTACATATTGTTGTCAGCTACAGGCTGATGCTGTGCTTTATTGAGTTGCCGTGTCATGTCTTATACTACTATTCCAGTGATTGATTATCGTCCTCCTTGATTTAAAACACGGCGGTGCTAGTATATGCTCGTTGCTTTTATTTTTTAGTGTTCTTGATTATTTTCAGATGTTTACCCTTTAGGCTGTACTTTAAAGCTACGTTGTCAGGGTTGCAAAGAAGCCTCCGTGGAATTTTTGTCTGCCTTATTGTGGAAACAAAGACTGACCTTGTGTGAGCAAGCCAAGGCTGCTCAAAGCTCAGAGCTCTCCATGATGAGGAGTTGACTCCATCACTCGTGTGTTGGTGACAGCCACTTCCAGGCAGACAGAAGAGATGAGGGTGTCACAGTGGAAGACATAAAGGGCTCAGATGTCAAGTCGGCAGCCATATCTCAGGGAAGCCATGGACTTACCAGCAGATTCTCCCTTACCTGTTGGAGGTGCGCACTTGACTTTCCCTGTTAGTGCTCAGTGAGAAGCAGGAGGAAAGGAGAGAAATTATCACTTATTAACCAAGTCTTGCTGATTTGGGATAGGTCATTAGAGAAGTTAGGTTTAACATCCTTGGTTGTTCCTAGGCATAGTAGCCTGACTTCTGCAAGTCTGACGTGTAATGGGTCGTTACTGAAGGTGTCATGATATGTACGCATCCATGTATGGACCGGTGCTGGTAAAGACCAGAAGGCGGTGGTGTCAGGTTCCCTGGAGCAGTTGTGAATTGCCTGTTGTGGGTGCTGGGAACTGAATTCCAGTTGTCTATAAGAGCAGCAAGCACTCTTGACAGCTGAGCCATCCTTCCAGCCCCAGAGTTCTATTTTTACACAGGATCTTGTCATTGTATATTTAGTTTCCTGTTTTATTAAAACTATAAACTATCTTGAGGTAGCATCTTAACACTATTAAGCATTGTCATCCATGAAATAATTTTTGATTTATTTGTATAGTCTATAAAGTTCTGAGCTTTCTTTTTATGGATCATTTATGCAGCTTTAAAAGGCTATTTCTAGACATTGTGTAGGGTTTTCTTTTCTATTTTTTCTTTTTCTTTTTAGCATTTTAAAGACAGAGTCTTACTCTGTAGCCTTGGCTGGCCTGTAGTTCATTAGGTATCCCAGACTGCCCTTGAACTCACAGTGATCCTCCTGCTTCAGCTTCCCAAATGGTAGCATTACAGACAGAAAGTACCATGACCAGGTTATTCCTCGGTTCTTACCATTACTATGTGGGAGAAAGCGAATTACTTTAAACAATATCATTTCCTGATAGTCAGATAATTTCTCAAACACCTGAATTTTTTAGACAGATAAGTATCTCCTTTTTTTGATGCAGTTTTATTGTGTCTGAAGGATTTCCCAGCAGAGGGAATGATGCAGTACAGTACTCGATGATGTAAATACAATACTCATATATTGAGTCCTTAAAAAGTAAATAAGAAAGTAAAAAGAATTTCCCAACAATGTTACTTGTAGTGGCTGATGGTAGAAATTCCTAGTTTTGGTTTTAACTTTGATGGGGATGGTGCTAGGAAAGTAACTTAGTGTGAGACGGTACAGGTTTGAGCACATTCTGTATCACACCAAAGAAATAGCGTACTCTAAATGGCAGATCCTTTTCTTTTCAGTTTGAAACCTCCTTGGTATTGTTTTAAGCATGTGTGTGTTATTTGTGCATGTGTGCATGGGCACATATGTGCCCTGGTGCACACGAGGAGGTCAGAAGGTAACCTTGACTTCTGTTCTGGCCTTGAGCCTTGTTTGAGGTATGGCGTCTTTGCTGTTTGTGACTGGCTGCATGTGACAGTCCAGCTGAACCGTGAGATTCTGGGGGTTCCCTTGACTGCACCTCCCAGCTTGTCAAAGGCATTCTAGGATTACAGATGTGCATCGCCACATCTGACTGAATGTAGCTTCCGGGTCCTCATATTTCCATGGCAGGCACTTCACCCACTAAGCCATCTCCCCAACTCCTTCTTAGTAGGAATATTAAATATTACGGGATGCCTTTTATACTTCTTTGATAAGATAATTATGCTTTAAAATAAATTTTACTGATCTAAGGGACTCTGTTACTGAATATTCTTTTTCTGTGTTAGATTTGTGCATTTATTTTGAAACACGGTGTCTCCCTATAGCTAAGGACGGTCTATAATTTACAATCCTCCTCTCTCTCAGGTGCTAGGGTTACAGGAATGTGCCATCATACCCAACTTAGGTCAGATTTACATTGACTTTCAGAATCTGCATGTAAGCGCTTTGCCTCTTGTGTTGACTGTCTTCAGATGGTTCATTTTTGAGAGGAACTCACATGTCCCAGCATTCAAATTCAGGCTATGATGTTTGGCCAGGAGACAGAGCGAACTTAGTGGAAGGACTGTACATGCAACACGGTCCAGAAGACTCGAGGTACAGACTCCTGAGAGTTCTCATTCAGTAGGTCATAGGGGATGCTCTTTATTTCCCAGCAACTTATATGACAACACAGGAGAGGTCATGCCCACAGGAGGGCTCATTGACTAAACATCCAGGGATTTTATTGGAGGCTGATCCAATGACAAGTCTCTGCTTGGCATAATCAAAGAATCCCAGACAGATGGAAGGAAAACTGCTGTTAGCATCAAACATACTGTTTCTTCAAACAGTTTGGCCTCGGTGAGCTGTTTATCGCTCAGAGGGGGAGGAATGTATGCCAATTCCAAGATCTTAGATGCTTGCCAGGGGCCAGATTTGTAAACAGTTCTTTCAAGGTTTAGCAGTGTGACCTGCTGTGTTCACCTTTATCATGTCTATGTGTAGAAACGCTTGTGTATGTGTGTCATTTTGTCAGTATGTGGCATCACAGTTACATTAACTTAATAAAGTGAATTGAATCCTCTTTTTTTTTTCATAGAACTGATTGAGAATTTTCTGTTCTTTGAGGGTTTCTGATCACAGCGGAGTTAAACTGGGTGTGGCGGAACACACCTGTAAAGCTAGCACATGGGCTAGGCTGGAGTATCAAGAATTCAAGGTCATCTTCAGCAACATAGTGAGTTCAAGGCCAGCCTGGACTACTTGAGACTATCTTAGAAAAGAAGATTCATATTAAAATTTACACTCACTTGCCTATAAAGTTCCCTGGCTCCAAAATTTTCACTGGGAATAATTAAAAATAAGCTCATATCTGATTCAGGATATTTTTTTCTCACATATAACCTGACCCTGCCAAAGGTTCCCTATCTACTGAAATTTATTAGTACATCCGTGTACCTGGAGATTTTTTTTAAAATTCATGATTAAAAACCTCTGGGACCCATTACTCTGTCATCTTTCATTCCTAAATGACTTCACTTATGATTTTTCTTTCTATACTTATTGATTAGCTTTTCCAGATATTTGTCTCTTTATTGCATTTTCAAAGAACCAGTCCTTGGTACCATTTATCAATTTTGTCTTTGTATTTTAAATTCATTTTTGTATTTCATTATCTTCTAAGCTTGAGTTATGTTTTGTCATTTTCCCCTTAGCTTTTAGAGTAGAAAAACATTATAATGTATTAGTTCTTTTTGAAATAGTGTAAAATGTTTGTGAGTACACATTCTATAAATGTATATAACTTTAGACCTATGCTCTGTGTATACATACATATGTATACATGTATATGTTTTGTGCATTATTATATTATGCATTATTATACACAAATTTACCTGATGCTATATTTTAAATTTTATTCCCTGAGCCTGTCATTATATGAGTGATGTTTTATTTATTTTTATTGAAAAAATTTGTTTTTATAAAATATATTCTGATCATATTTTCCCTCTCCCAACTCCCCCAGATCTTCCCTACATCCCTACTCACCCAACTTCATGCCCCCTTCTCTCTCTCTCTGCCTCACACACACATACACAAACACAAACACACACACACACACACACACACACACACAGGAAACCAAAAGACACAAGCAAAAGACTAATAATATAAAACATGTCCAAACAAAACTATATGAGACAAGAAGTCTACAAAAACACCAGAGTTTGTTCTGTGTTAGCCATCTACTGCTAGGTGTGGAGCCTACCCTTATGTGTGATTAATATACCCAGTGAGATTCCATTGGAGAAGATGAATTTTTTCCTATGCAAGTGAGTACAAATTGCCAATAGCTTCTTGGGTAGGAGTCCGCTTCCCTAACTCAGCACTGGGACCCATCTGGCTTGTACCTGTGCAGCCCTGTGCTTGCTGCTACAGTCTTTGTGAGTTCATATGTGTATCAGTGGGCAGTGGTGAGTCTAAAGCTGGAACCCATGACCTGTGGACCTGTGTATACTAGATAAGTAATTTGCTGTTGACTAACATCTTCGTCTCTGTTGGATTTTTATCCTCCTGAGATGGTTTGTTGGTAAACAGCCCACGCTGGCCTAGAACACACAATCCTACTGCCCTCTGCCTCATGAGTGTTGGACTTACAGGCATGAAGTAGCACTCCCAGACTTCCTTGATGAATCTTTATTAGTGTAAGCATCTATGGACTTACACCGCTATTGTTGCATGACTTTTCCTGGTGAGGTATAAAGAAACCCTTCTTTACCCCAGGCACACTAGACACTGACAGGCCAAAATGAAGGATTCCATTCAAGCCCCACTTGCTGAACCAATGAGTTCACTGAGCTCCTTACCCAAGAATGACCGACAAAGCAAGCCTCTATACCACCACAAACCCACACCCTAATCAACTGGCTACTTTTTATATCACCTTGTTGGAGAGAGGGCCTCACGAGTTTTGTGTGTCTTGTGAGTGTCCCTCACACAAGAGGATGTTAATAGGCCTGGTCCTGTGGGAGTCTCTGGTGTATCATCATAGCAGCTTTGCTTACATCATGTCCAATCCAGAGGAAACAGCTGTGCTACCCTGCTAATGCACAGGCATTTCTGTTATGTGATAGGGACGTTCTTGGTGGTTCTGGCCATCCTCTCAAGGCAATAAATCTTCCCGACTTCTGTACTTACAGATTGTTTTTTACCATTCTGTAACTTCCTGGAAATGGCATCCTATGGTGGGCAAACTTTGGGGTCCGACTTTGGCCGGTTATATCAATGAAATTAATCCATTATGGCATATATCACTAGTTCTTTTCTATTATTGACCAAAACTCCATTATGTGAATACATGCTTCATATGTAGTTATACATTGTTTTGGGTTTTGGAATAGCCATGTGTTAGCATTCATAACGCGGGTGAGAGATAGACAGATACGCCATGCACAGAGAGCTTGGGTATAGAATTTATTTAGTTTATATGGGGGGATGGAGAAAGAGAGAGAGAAAGAAAAGAAAGAAGGAGGGAGGGGAGAAGGAAAAGAGGCAGAAGCTGCTTCTTAAGAAGGACAGACAGAGAGGCAAGCAAATCTCCTACCTCCACTGCAACTCTCTCTTTCCTCTCCCTCTCTCTCTTCTCTCCCTCTCTCCTCTCTCTCTCTCTCTCTCTCTCTCTCTCTCTTTCTCTCTGTTGTTGAGGTTGTTCTTTTTAAACTGGCAGAAGCACTCAGTTGTCAAACTGCATCAGAGATCTTTGAGAAGACTTGAGTTATTGATTTAAAAAAATGACAGAGAACTTACTCGATTGGCTACCTAGAGCCACTCCTCAGGGCTCTCCATGGTGGTTGAGGGGAGGGACTTTCAGGGCTGTATTTGCCTTTGTTAGCACAGGACTTCAGAAGATTTTGTGTTTTAGGAATCTGTAGGAAGACAAGCCTACCTTGACCTGAGCAACTAGGCAGTCGATTCCAATGATTCTGTCCACTGTTTGGAGAACTTCAGAAGTTTAAATGAAAAGCAGTTTTGCCAAGTGGTTAGTGTTTTCACTTGATGAAACAAATTGCGGATGGATGTTGTTTTGTGCCCATTCTGTGCCCATTTGTCTTCTGTTTTCCTTGGAGAAAATGGGGTGCTGCTGCTAGGAGCCAATCTGTCTCACTGTTATGAAAAGTCTTTTTTACTTATTTATTTATTATATATACAACATTCCTTCCATGTATGCTTGCATGCCAGAAAAGGGCACCAGATCTCATTACAGATGGTTGTGAGCCACCATATGGTTGCTGGGAATTGAACTCAGGACCTCTGGAAGAGCAGTCAGTGCTCTTAACCTCTGAGCCATCTCTCCAGCCCCATGAAAAGTCTTTTAATAATTAAACATTTAAATACCATATTCCCAGATCTCTGAGCACTTGAGGCTGTTTATAGGGCATAGATAAGTTATGATTACAGTATAGAATATGCCTGGAGAGCTGGATACAAGCTTGACTGTACTGGTTTTTAACTTAACAGGTGAGACTTATACTTGTGAAAGACAAAAAAGAAAAAAAATGTTTGCAATAGAAGCTTAATGGTAGAACTGACAATAGTAGAGAACAGCTTAATACATTTTAAAGCAGAGTTTGGATTGCATATACAGTAGGTTGTAACAGATTTGAAAGTACATTATCAACTTAAAATATTTGAGACTCATTGCTTTCTTAGTCTGGAATGAGACAGAGTGAACAGTACTTAGTCTAGAATGAGATACAGTGAACAGAGCTCATTAGGACTGGGACTACGTAAAACATTTTTTAACAGTAAGTACATGTACAAATATACACAGTTGAATTTAAGTTTCATACACATATATACTCAGAGCTAAAGCTAATTAATATTCACACATTAAGTTAACTCAAAAATCACATGCATAACACACACATATATTAAACAGGAGTTGGATGAAGTGGATACTCTTGTTGGCTCTACCGAAAGCATGCCACTGCACAAAACACACATGTAACAGAGTCAGTAAGAGGAATTTAGAAACAAAAATGTAAGTAGATGGCAAGACAGGCAAGCAGTACCTCAGTAAAGATGGTGGGATTTGGTTACCTGCCCTGCCCTTAGTCAAGATGGTGGTGAGGACATCTGACCTGACCTGCTTGCCCTTAGTCAAGATGGTAGCTATCACATATTGCATGGAGAAACCACGTTTTCAGAGCCGTGGCAGGAGTTTTAAACAGATACAAATAACAAGAGAGACATTGAGTAATTTAAACATTAGACATTTAAAACAGAATCACATCCATGTGATCATACCATTCATACATTTTTTTCATTCATACAAGTAGACAGGAAAATTACTCAGCACAGCATGGACAGCTGCCTCACTGATCCCAGCAGTAGCAGTGGCAGCGAGAAAAGAAGCATTCACAGGCAGGTGGGGGTGGGGACTGCCCAGCAAAAGGAAAAGTGGATGGGCATGAGATGCTGGCAGGACACAGCTTAGCATGACTGGAGAGAAACATTTTATCTGCCTGTTTGCTGATAGAAATGAGAAATCTCTCAGTTTAGGTGGTTACTTAAGGTGTACATAGGTCATTTGTTAGTGCAAAGATGGGTAAGGTTAGGAATCTGCAAGTAAGGCAAGTTTATTTTCCGTGGCCGAGGATGTGAAAGAGAGACGAGACCCAAAGGCTAGCTGTCTGCAAACATCTTTGAGACAGATCAAAGGTCCAGTGATAGGTCAGGCCATTCTCAGGCTTGTCATCTCAGAGGGTGGGGACCAGCGCCACTTCGAGTGGCCGAGGGACTATAGTCTGAGACACGAGAAACGAGATCCCAGTCCTCAGCTGTGGGAATTAGCAGAGATGAATGTCAGCGAAAGCTAGCTTGGAGAAAGTGACCTTACCATTTAGTTGGTGTTGTGTGCAGCAATAGAGCAGACACAGGAAGGTGGAAAGTGGTCTGAGTCCAGGGTCTCTGCATGCCTCAGCCCACCCACCCATGGGCGGGAGGGAAGATGGAGACAGTCTGGCCGAGTCCTGCACCAATGTTATCATGCATGATGTGGGTGACTTCAGCAGTTCCCCTGGTGGATGAGAGACCAATAGATACACCATGCAGAGAGAGCTTGGGTATAGAGTTTATTTAGTGGGGGAGGAGGGAGAAAGAGAAAGAAAGAGAAGAAGAAGGGAAGGGAAGAAGGAAAAGAGGCAGAAGCTGCCTCTTCAGAAGAAGGATGGACAGAGAGAGAGAGAGAGAGAGAGAGAGAGAGAGAGAGAGAGAAGAAGGGAGAGATTGGGAGCAGGTGGAGCTTGTCTCTTAAAGGGACAGGGTACCCAGGTGACTGGCCAGGTTAGCAGATTTATTTTTACAACACCATGAAGAATATGAATAAAGATAGTATTTTTGTTTTTGAAACAGAGTTTTACTATGCAGCCTAGGCTAGCCTCCAACTTTTGCAGCCCAAACTCACTTCCAACAATCCTTCTGCTTCAGCCTCCAGACTGCTGGGATTGCAGGTATGTGTCCCTGCCCTCCTTGCAGTCCTTTCTGGTTTCATATAGTTTTGCACTACTTTCCTATTTGTGTGAAAAACACAAAAACGATAGCTTTGATAGGAATTGCATTGAATCTATAATTCATTTTAACACTGTTATTTTGATCTTTGTATTTACTTGTATATAATTCAGCCTTTTCCAATAATGCTCCAGATATTTTACCCCATTCCTGAGGATGTGATTATAATTTTGAAGCACTTACAAATGGGATTGTTTTCTTATTTGTTCAGATTATTTGTTGCTAGTGAATAGATACACACGTGATTTTTTTTTTCCTGTGTAAGGTTTATATTGGTGTTTTCCAGAAACTGTTATTAGTTCTAATCAGGTTTTGATGGCGCCTGCAGACTTTTCTATATCATACAGCTACAAAGAGAAACCTGTAGATGCTCTTTTCTGACGTGGCTAAGTGTATTCTCTATACTCTACAGTCTAGAGGGACAGAATTTATCGAGTTGATTAGAATGACTTATAGGTCATGGTTCAGCTTGTCCAGCAATGGCTGCCTTCTAATGGAAGGTCCGAGAATCCAGTAGTTACTCAGTCCACTGGCCTGAATCCCTTAAGAGTAGGCTGTAATTGGACTTGATAGTGCGAGTGAGTGTAAGCAGGCAGAAAGACAATAAGTTTCCCAACCCCATGTACTTATATAGGCTAGTAAAAGGTGTAGCTCAGATTAAAGATAGATCTTCCCACTGTTTGAGTTTTAGTTAATTCCAGATACAGTTAAGTTGACAACCAAGAATAGCCATTTCAGGAAACTTGGTTCTTTTTCTTGCCTGATTATCCTTGCTAGTATTTCCAGTGCCATAATAGAAGGAGTACGTAGATTTGTGCCTTGTTCCTGACCTTAGGGGAACAACTTGAAACACTGCATCATTGAATATGATGTTAACCCCACCTCTTCCTCCTGCCCTCTATCGTTCATGTTGTGGTATATTCTTTATATACCTAACTTGTGAATAGTTATTATAATGGGATTTTGAATTTTTAATTTTATCTGTGCTTATTGATATCATATAAATTTTATCCTTCATTCTGTTAATAGGGTATATGACAATTGTTGATTTCCCCTTGATTGTCATGTATGAGCTTTTCAATGTATTTGGTTTGCTAGTGTTTATTTATATGTTTTTAGGATTTTTCCCCCTCTATCTTCAGAGAGATTGACCTATAATTTTGTTTTTATAGTGTCTTTCCCTGGCTTTGATACAAGGTAATGCTGTCCTTGAAATTGAGTTTGGAAGTGTTTCCCTAATTTTTGTCTGTAAAAGTCAGCACTAGGACCTGGATTCATCTTTGCTGGGAATTTCTGACTATGGGTTTAGTTCCCTGACTCATTTTTGGCCTTTTTAGACTTTCTGTTTCCTCATACTTCACTCTTGATAGGTGACATTTTAGGAATGTATTTCTTCTTGGTTGTCCAGTTTAATGGTAAAAAGTTGCTCATAATAGACTCTCTTGGTCCTTTGTTTTTCAGTGGTTTCTTATGTGGAGGTCAGGGGAGAGGATGCATGAGGAGGTCAGGGGACAGCATGCATGTGGAGGTCAGGGGACAGCATGCATGAGGAGGTCAGGGGACAGCATGCATGAGGACGTCAGGGGACAGCATGCATGTGGAGGTCAGGGGGCAGCATGCATGTGGAGGTCAGGGGGCAGGATGCATGTGGCAGTCAGGGGGCAGGATCCATGTGGAGGTCAGGGGACAGCATGCATGTGGAGGTCATGGGACAGCATGCATGTGGAGGTCAGGACACAGGATGTATGTGGAGGTCAGGGGACAGGATGCATGTGGAGGTCAGGGGACAGCATGCATGTGGAGGTCAGGGGGCAGGATGCATGTGGAGGTCAGGGGACAGCATGCATGTGGAGGTCAGGGACAGGATGCATGTAGTCCTCTCTGGAAACGTGAGGAAACCACTGTGTGTTCTCACCACAGTGGAGCTGCCTGCCGCCACGCCTTCCATACTGGACTGTATCCCCTCAAACCATGAGTAAAATAAATCTTGCTTTCTATAAACTGCTTCTTGTCAAGAATTTGGTTCCTGGTGTGAGTAATTAATGTTCCTTTCTTGAATAATAAAATTAGTTTGTCTACATAGTATGCTCTCTCTCAAAACCTTCCAGAGAGATAGTAGTTCATAGCAGTGCGGAGGTAATATATATTTTGCAACACACTCTACTGTAGTGTAAGGCCTTCAAATGCGAGCAGTGGTGGCAACCTGCCATGAATGAGTCTGTTCAGAAATAATACCCCAGCAGGTGAACACGGTAGACCCGTAACGCCTTGTCAGCACCTGCCAGTTAGATATGGGAAGACATGCAGCAATGAGACAACATATAAAGAACTTTCGGGGAATGGTGGTGAGATGTAGGCCTGGCTTCGTCGGCAGAGGTCCTTGGACTAACCATTCTGAGACTGCTGGCAACCTTTGTTAAAATACACATTCCTCAGTCCTTTCCTCGGGTCCCCTGGGTTGGACTCTAGGGGGTCAACATTTTTACATGCACCCCTCTAAGGAATCTGATAAACAGCTTGGTGTAGAGGCCAGCTTGGTGGAAGCAGCACAGAATTGGGCATCACTTGACCTGGCACGATCCTGGCTCAGCCACTAACTCAGTGCCATAGGGAGTTGTACCAACCTACAGCAGAAGCCACTCTGGGTTTGACATGGGTATTAGCATCTGCACGGAGAGCCCCCAACTTGGCAAATAGAAGATGAAGTGGCACACATGGTACCAGCCAAGTCATCCGTGTTTCCCACATGCCTTATAGTATGTTCAGGCGTGAGAACTAAAAACAGAAAGTGCGGCTCCAGCTTGGGAGGTTTCTTGAAGGGCTGACAGAGCTGCTCTAGCCTGGGAGTTTTTGCGCAGCAGCTGGTTGGATCTAGGAGCCTCTTGCAGCTGTTTGTGATATGTCAAGTGAAGTTTTGTTTTTAATGTGTTAATGGACTGGGAGCTATTTTACAGTGTGTTTGACATTTTACAGTATAGTAAAGTGTGTATATGCCTAATTAAAACAGATGTGTATTTGATAAAATAATTACTGGATATGCTGGAGAAAACAGCTAATTATATAAACAGCACAAATACCTAAACATGGACTATAAATACATACTTAAGAAGTGCTGGAAAGCAGGTGGAGTTGCTCCCCCTCCACACGTGGCCAGATCAGAATTGTTCCTTAGATTTTCCCAGCCTTGGGGTACAACAGCATTAGTATTTTCTGGTTTTGCCCCATCCCGGTCATCCTTCTTTATTGACTGAAAAGGAGGAGAAATTCTCTTTCCCGTGAAGAGAGGTGAAATTAATACAACAAAAAATGTTTTAAAATGTAGGCTAGGACAATAGCTCGGTTGGTAAAATGGTTAGCATGCAAGCTGAGTTCAAGCCCCAGCACTCCTATACATGAACAAACAACTGTGGTGGTATGTGTCTCCCAGGACCAGGGAGGAAGAGACGGGAGGACTCCTGGCTTGCTGTCAAGCCAATCTAGCTGGGAAGTTCCAGGCCAATGAGAGATACTGAGAAATATGTGAATAGCCCTTAAGGAATGCCCTCTAAGGTTGTAGTCTGGCCCATCACTTTTAATTGTGCACACACTTGCACACACTTTGATAAGTGTACATATATATATACACACATATATATACCCATATGTATATGCACATACATACACAAGCTTGAGCAATACATAGACACAAAACCTCCACAAGAAACGACTATTAATTTGTGTTTCAATGTGGCAGGCATGGTGTCACATACCTACCTTTAATGTATATAATTCTTTATTGATTCTTTGGAAATTTTATATCATGCACCCAAATCTCTCTCATCTCCAAGTCCCTCCATATCTGCCCTTGACCCCTGCAGTGTCCCCCCCCCCGCTGAAATTAATTTAAAACAAAATAATAAAACCACAACCTAAACACCAAACCACTTTGCTCCTTTCTAACACTTCTCCATTCATCCTAGTAGCACTGGGAGCTGCGGTGTGCCATTCACTATAGCATTTGTCCACTCAGCCCTACTTGCAACATGTTCATTGCAGTAAGTCACTGGTCTGCTTGAAGGCACACTGTCATCACTGGACCCTCACCAAAACTCCTCTCGGATACCCTGCTGATGCTCTGAGTCATGAAGATCCTGCGGTTATTGTTCTGAAGGACCAGGCCCTTCACACACTCCAGCAGGTCATAGATAGGGTAGGTGTCAGGGTGGGCCAACCAAAAGCCCAGGATGTGGGTCTGGGTGGGTAGTTGAGTTGGTCTATCAGGGCCACGTGGACTATCCCTTCAAGTGTGGGATGGAACCAATTCTCCTAGGTCCATGCCATCTGGGTCAGTTCTCCCACACCCATGATGAGGGGTGGGGCCATCTCTCCTGAGTGTGGGGGTCAGCTCTCCCTTGCGGGGTGGGACCAACCCTCCTGCTACAGTATCCAGCAAAAGGCAGGGTAGTGAATCCCAGGGTCAGTGAAGGGCAAGGTCGGCTCCTGTGGCCCTCAGATTTCAATGTGTGTGGTTCCTATAACCCTCTGTGCTAATACAGGCATGGATATCAACTCAGACCGCAGCTGCAGAAGGACCACAGACCTAGACATGACCTTTGGCAGCAGCTTGGGTCTCGAGGTCACCGTGGCCCCGGTGACAGCACAGGACACCCAGATCAGAATGGCCCTGGTGACTTACTAGTCCCCTGGCATCTGCATAGCCCTTGGTAGGAACAGGAGCCATGGACATGAGCTCAGACCCTAGTTGCTGCAGGGCCATAAACCCAGACAAGGCCCTAGACAGCAACCTGGGCCCAGATGACACTGTGGGCCTATGTGGCAGAGCAGGCCACCCAGATCAGCATGACCCTAGTGGTGGCATGGCCCTCAGACACCAGCATGGCCACAGACTCTGGCCTAGACCTTGGGCATCTATGTGGCCTTTGGTAACATCATGGACCACAGTCATCAACAGGGACCCAGCTGTTGATCCTCAGACATGGTCCTCAGTAGTAACCTGGGTCTGGAAGGCACCATGTGTTTCTGTCTTGCCCAATTCCTCATCCATTCAGTCCCAAAGAAATACACAGAGGTCTACATTAATTATAAACTGGTTGTTCTATTTGCTAAGGCTTCTTATTAACTAATTCTTACATCTTAAATTAGCCCATTATTCTTGTCTATATTAACCACATGGTTTGGTACCTTTTATCAGTGAGGTGTTCTCATCCTGTTTGCTCTGTGTCTGGTGTCCTCTGTAATGACTGCAGACCGACTCTTTCCTCTTCATAGAATTCTCCTGTTCTCATTGCCACCACACCCAACTACTCTCTTTCTTTCTTTTTTATTTTAAGAACTTTATCCTTTTTATTATCTCTCCTAAGCCTACATATATTTTTAAACACACTGTAAACCATTTAGAGATTTTCTTCAACTGAATCTATCTTTACTGTATATCTTTCTTTTTCTGACCACATGAGTCTTTAATTTGCTAAGTGATATGGCTAGGATTGAAGCCATGGCTTTGACAGCTGGATCCACCCCATTTCTTAGCTTTCTGAGAGTCTAGTCTCATGGCAGAGATACTGGCTGGAGCCATGTTTATTGCCACAACTCTATGGCATTTCAAGGTCCATGCCGCCACCAAGAAGCATGCTGTTGGCTATTCATAAACACCATTTATGTGTTTGTTGGCAGGTCCTCTGATGGGGAAAATTGTCAACCAATCACATCCAGTTGGGGTGTGGTTACCTGAACCCCCAGATAGATAAATGGAGAGAACACAGGTACTCTCTCTCTCTCCATGCCGTGTTCATGGGACAGATAGGACTTCGGAGCTCCCACCCTTGTAGCATGAGTCTCCCCTCTTTTCAGTCATTAAAAATACCTGTTCTTCTTGAGCTGGCTTGGTTATTTATTATGCCGACCTAATTCATCTATACCTGTGGGGTCTGCCCATTCGTGGGGCTTTTTGCAGCCTGGCTAACTGCCACGCTGCATAGACTGTCCTAGCTCCCTCCCTCCTGGTTGCGCCCCGAGCCCTCACTGCTCAGCGCTAAGCGCAGGCATCCCGCTCAGCCCTATAGCCACATCTCTGCACATTCCCCTCAGCCCTTCCCCATTGGGATTCCCCCGCTGGCCTGGGCGCTGTATTGCAGGGCTGCGGGCATGCCAGCACACCCCAGATAGATAAACGGAGAGAATATAGGTACGCTCGCTCTCTCCATGCGGTGTTCATGGGATGGATAGGACTTCGGAGCTCCCACCCTTATAGTGTGAGTCTACCCTCTTTTCAGTCATTAAAAATACCCCTTCTTCTTGAACTGGCTTGGTTATTTATTGTGCTGACCTAATTCATCTACAGTCCTCTTAAAAGAGATGAAAGGTTTTTGCAGCTAAAGCTGAATCAGGAAGCCTCTCTTAAATGAGACGCTCTTGCCTCTAGCAAACAGAGCCCACCTGAGAAAATGCTGCTACCAAGAAACCATGCTTAACTCTGTTCTTTGTGTCTAGAATTATTTCCCCAAACTCTCTCAGGTTTTATGTAGATGCAGTTGTCCACAATGGTGCCATTTGTTGACAAAGTTTTCTGTCCTCCTGGTCTTAATAGTCAAGCTTGTAGTCATGTTAGTTAGGTTTTCTAGATGTACAGAGATATATTTCAGATGGATAGGGATTCTTAAAGTCTTTTAAAGACCTTCAGAATATGGCTTTTAAAATGTTTTAAGAACTTAGTACTTTCATGTCATAAGGCACATCTGTTCTTGGCAGCACCAATCTACTTCAAGAGGATGATGGGCATCAAAGAGGCTCATTATGGAGTTGGTTAGCCATTTGGGCAAGAAATTGCTCTTGTCTAGACTGCTTGATGTTATGCTGTATGAATTGGACATGCAGGACCCACAGAGAAATGACTACTGAACTTGCCTAAAAGTGAGACGATCCTTTGGGGTTCCTGCTTCATGAAAGAATCTGCTACACATTCTGCCAGGACACAGAAGAAAGTAGCTGACAAACTGCCAATATAGGCGGAACTGTCTTTGAAATTTCCTGCTTTGTGGAAAAGTCTGCTGGATACTATTGGCCTGTAGGCTGAAGATGATGCTTCAATAATACAGAAGAACTTGGGGTGACTGTCCAGGCAGTGAGATGTCTCTGTCAATTCTAGAGTATTGGAAGTTGCTTACAAAGCGTTGCCTGTTTACTTAGGTAATATTATATCCTTCTGGAATCTTTGATGGAGTTGAAGAATATATAGTTATAATTATAGTTTTCCTTAGTTATGATGAAAGATAAAGTAGATATAAATGTTATAACTATAATTCTTGATAACTGTTTTGTTATATGTAACTACTATGTTAAAGTTAAAACTTTCCTTTTTATTTAAACAGAAAAGAGGAGATTATGTGGGATTCCCCTCTGTATGCTGTGAATACCATTGGTTAATAAAGAAACTGGCTTGGCCTGATAGGGTAGAGTAGAGCTAGGCAGGGAAAACTAAACTGAATGCTGGGAGAAAGAAGGCAGAGTCAGTGAGATGCCATGCAGCTGGCAGAGAGGAAAGACATGAGTTGCCAGCTGGAACCTTGTCGGTAGGTTTTTACCTCATGGTAAAATATAAAATAATGCAAATGGGTTAAATTAAAATGTAAGAGCTAGCCCATAAGAAGCTAGAGCGAATAGGCTAAGCAGTGATTTAATCAATACAGATTCTGCGTGATTATTTCAGGAGTCTAGGTGGTCAGGAAACGAATCAGCAACCTCATACAACAACCATGGCCCCGGGTGGCAGCCCAGGCCATTCAGTAGGCTTGCCCTTCCCCTCCCCAGGCAGCATGGCTCTCAGACACCTACATGGTTCCAGGTGGTAGCCCAGACCCCTGGCATTGTCATGGCCTTCAAGCCATGTACTTACTTTATCTCATTCAATCTTATTCTTATTTCAAGAGGCAGCTGCTATTATTCTTTTTCTTTGGTAGATGGGTAAATAGGTTCAGAGATGTAAAGAACTTGTTAAGATTGAGGAAAATACCCATCATTGATTCTGGCTTCCACACACATGCACACACATATGCACACACACATACACACATAAACACACACAGATATATTTACACACACAGATATACACACAGATACATATACACACATGCACACAAATAAACAAACACCCAGGCACACACAGGCACAGACACACACACACACACACACACACACACACACACACACACACACACACACACACACACACACAAACTTACCTAAGGTGTGTAAGATGGAAAATTCAAACTGAGGTCCATCCATTCCCTCTAGCCACCATCTAATGCTGCTTCTAGAACAACTTTGAATCTGACCACTTTTGTGCTCTCACTGTGGGATGATCACTGGTCTGAAAAACGTTCTTCAAGCATCTCTGCCACCACTTTGACACTATAGGCATCAAAGAGTATCCTAGACCAGACTTGGCTGACAGAAGGTCTTACAACCATGGGGGTTGTTTGCAAGTGCAGATGGCTGGGCTCAGGGATGCTGCCAGTCAGCTGGATGTAAGTGTTGCATTACAAGGGCTGGATGCCTAGGATTGCTAGGAGAAGCAGGACAAAAGTGTTCTAGAAGCAAGAAATGAAGAAGGAATATTGATGAACATCTTGATGTGAGAGCTGTGCTCCACATGTGGCCACAGCCCTGCTCTATACTGGTGGGGGACAAAGGCGTGTAGAGGAGCTACATCCATTGGTATGTGTGGACCTGAGAATTTTAGCCTGCCTGCCCACTCTCTTAGTGACCTGAACTGTGTTTTTAAGGTTGGTATTTTCAGCTATTTAAGGTGGCATGAGCCTCAGTGTGTGGAGAGGAGGTAAAAGGGGGAGTTCTTTCCTCTACCCTGAACCCAGATAACTTACTGTTAAGGCGAATAGCCATGGGATGTGCACACACGCTTTCTCTCTCTCTCTCTCTCTCTCTCTCTCTCTCTTCTCTCTCTCTCTCTCTCTCTGTCTCTCTCTCTCTGTCTGTCTCTGTCTCTCTGTCTCTGTCTCTCTCTCACACACACAAACAAACATGCTTCATTACTAATGCACGACTTGTGTGTGGTGATATTTTTAGCAAAGTCAAAGTCAGTAGCTCTGTTTATTAAGAAGACGCCGTGAGCTGTGGGAATGTTACTTTCAGATCTCTCTCTTACTTCCTGCCTTCCGCAGCTGACCTTAGCAGATCAGCACTTTCCCATAACAGGGCACACCTACAAACATGGGCTTGAGTGTTATTCTTCTCTCTCTGACTGCAGAGATGAAGGGATTGTGGGTTGGATTATGACTAGTGAAGACACTGGGGTCTTGGGAAATATTGGAATTGGCTGCAGGAGCAATCCCTTGGGACTTTAAAGAAGCTTGAACACTGATATTGAGATGGATTGTGACAGAGGATCCCCCAAAGAATACGTAAAAGGAGCAACCCATCCTTGTGCTGATCAATCTTTCTGAGTTTTGCAATTGATTAGGCAGTTTAGATTTTTTATGAAAGGATTGATTGATGAATGTCGAGCTACAGGTCTTTGGGAGTTCAGTCCTGGTTGGGGTAATTAACATGTGAGAAAAACACGTGTTCTCATGTAATATCCAACTTTTGTGCCTTCGGCTAAGGTCTGGCATTTGCACTTCTGTTTAGATTTGAAGTGGCATGTCTCAGAGTAGAAAATCTGCTTGTCAGAGAAATGTCAAGCATGAAAATGGAATATTCCCCTCATCTCAGAGATTGAAATTAGAATCTTTGGTTTGGTACAGATGTAGTTACCATCACCCATAGTTTACACATGAGAATCTATTCAGTGTCCTAGAAAGACTCACATATTTCATCACAGGCTTATATCCACATGTGCAGGATCAAAATATCCCTGGCCAACTAAATTTACAATTCCCATCAGACATCATACAGGTCAAGGTTAGAAAAAGACAGTCTGAACTAACTGATCTTAGCTATGACTGGGTTTTTGCCTTGTCTTTTTTTTTGCTCTTCTCTATTCTTCTTACTGATGAAAAAAAAAAGATTGTTATATAAGTTGCTTCTGAAGAAACTTTCTGCTTTTGAAAAATATTCTGTTTATTGAGGTCAGTTCTCTAATTTAAATGCTGGAGAGTGGATATCTGTATATACAGTTCCCAGAGCGAGGACAGGAACCCAGGAGGAGAGAGAGGCTCTCAGGGTCTCTGCCAGTTCACAGTGGTGCGTTTGGAAGGTTTACAGAGATGAGTCCCCTAGGATGGCTTTCAGCCTCATTACTGATGGAGAGGATAACTGTGTGGACTGGCTTTATTCTTTCCCTAAGCAGAGAGGTGACAGGTTTGATGTCATGAACACGAGCGGCTTATTATACTTATGGAGATACAAAACTCCATCTTAAATGAACAGACCTTAACAAATGATTAGGAGTCGAACACATTTTCTACCAAAACAAAAAGCATTCTTTCTCATTAAAAAAAGAAAAAAGTCCCTGGTGGGTGTTTTGAATCCCACCTAAAAATTCTAAGTTGAGGAGAAAATTGAATACTGCAAGAGACTAACGACATGTGTGTCGTAGCTTAGCATTTGGTTCTTCTGAGAGTCAAATTTAGTGTGCTGAAGACTTCAGATCTCATATGGCCGTCAGATAGCTCGGGATATGTTATGTGGGGGTGTCTGTTAAGACTGTTAGAGAAGAAACTACCATTTCAGCCTAGCTTCTTCTATTTGAGAGCAGAAAGCTTTTGTTTTCCTCTCCTCCCATTCTCTCCCATAAGGAAGACAGATAATTAATCTGGTTTTTAACTATTCAACTTTTCTGAAGCCTTTGTCTCCAATGTAGGTCTCCTTGAGGGCAGTCTTATTCCAAGGTAGCCTTCAATGCCTAGTTTTGGATTTAAGTACATGTTTAATGGAGGAAATACTTGACCCTTCTGATGCTTAATAATATACCATATAAAACCCAATGACCAGAATTAATATGTTAAGCACACAGAGTGATGCTCAATGGAATGAGTCATTAGGGAAATACAAATTAAAACTGTACAATGGCATACCACTGTATGATCACCAGAGCAGTTCAAATTAAAAAGAATGACCGTACCAAATACTGATGAGCATGTGAAACACCCAGAATCCTCCTCTGCTGGTGAGAATGCAAAAATATTATACACAACAAGGAACAAAGCTTAGCAATTTATTACAGATTCGAATACACACATACTATATGACCTGAGAATTTGTTTTCTAGACTCTGCCCAAGGAAACATAAAACCTTTGCCTACACAGACTTGTGCTTGCATGGTCAGGAGTAGTTCACTCCTACAGCTCAAAACAGAAAACCACCCAATGCCCGCCAGTTACAGTGTATCCACACAAAGCAACATTACTCAAGAATAAAAATGAATGTACAATCGACTCATGCGGCAGTGTGAATAAATCTCACACATGTTGCATATTAATGAAACCAGCCAGACTCAAAAGTTACATACTCTACGACTCAATATATGTGAAATTCTACAAAAGCAGAATCAGAAGGGTTAGACAGTGGCTTCCTGGGGCCAGGGAGTTCAATGCAAAGAAATATGACACCTGTTTTGGGGTGGTGACCATTTTCTCTGTCTCAGTTATACCAATAGTGGCTGTGACTGTAAACATTTGTTTAAAAATCATTTAATCATATGTTTTCTTTATAAAGTACTTGAAATATTTAATTACAATGTAGCTACATCATTTCCTTTCCCTTTTCGAACCCTCCCATGTTCCCTTCCATACCCCCTCCATCTCAAATGATAACCTCATTTTCTTTGATTATTATTTTTACTTATATACACTATATATATTACTTAAATTCTGCTGAGTCTGTTTAATGTTGCTTGTGTGTATGTGATTTCAGGGCTAACCAATTTATATCAGGGAGCTCATCCCTGGGATAGGATAATTCTCCCTCTCTGAACAATTGTTTGTCCCCAGTAGTTTTTTTGTCCAGGGGTGGGATCCCCTGAGATTCAATCTTCCAAATTATTGTGTCTATTGGTTTTGGCATTATTTAGGTAGCCATATTGTTGAGGTATTATGAGCGTAGCTTCCCTGTCATTTCTAGAGTTGCTGGTCAGGCTGACCCAGTTGACATCCAAAACAATATAGGTGATGGCTGTTGCCCTTGGTTGTGTCTCAGAGGTTAGAGGTAAGTCCTTACTGCTGAAGACACCGCACATTTCAGACTCAGGACTCAGAAAATTTGAGTTAGATCTGATCGTAGTCTTCAACATGGCAAGTGTTGCTTTATGCAAGTTTATCGCTCACTATCGTCTTTTAATGGAGTGACCACTCCACATGTGTTTGTGGAGAGGGTGCGTGTGCCATCTTTGCTAGGTGTAGGGGGATGAACGTGGTATAATTTGTCAGAAAGAAGGAAGCTGTCATCTGTTGTGGTTTGAGCCTTAACTGTTCTCAGGGGTCCCGTGTGTTAAAGCAGGTATGTCTAATAATTTAACACCACGTTATGTATATCATGATATCACCACATACATGTTAGCATAGCATCATTTACTGCATTCACACTCAAGAATCATGCAACTGAGTTGTAAAATAAAACAAAACAAAACAGATACATACATACATCATCATGTCATAATGTTTTAAATAAGTTTAAGGTTTTGTATCCTACTGCAATGTTACTACTGGCAGGTGGTGGATCCTTAAGAGGTATGGCCCAGTCAGGAGCAGCAGTACATAACCGCAATACCAACTCCTGAGAGGAAGAGGCAGGAGGATCTACAGTTTGACATCTGCCCAAGCTACACAGGAAACTGAAGGCCAGCCTATGTTATATACTGAGACCTTGCCTCAGAAAAAGAGGGGCTAAGGATGTAGCTCAGTGATGGAGTGATTGCGTAGTATGCATGAGGTCCTGGGCTTGATTCCCAGAATCATGAAAATAAATAAATAAATGAAAGAGGTTAGGCCTAGTGGATTGGAGCTAGGTTATGGGTGAGGGATGGACTAGGCCTAGTGGATTGGAGCTAGGTTATGGGTGAGGGATGGACTAGGCCTAGTGGATTGGAGCTAGGTTATTGGGTGAAGGGTCCCTTTGAGGGGCTCCGGACCTTTCTTCTCTCTTCTACTTTGTTGCTGGGCAGCTATGAGGAGGGAGTTTTGCTCAGGGATGCTCCCTGCCCCAGAAGCTATGGACTTGAGCCTTGGAAGCCATGAACCCAAATAAGCACTTCCTCATTAAGGTTGTACTAGTTGGTGTCTGGTAGACTGGTGGACACAGGGCCTTCTAGAAGGAAAACAACTTTCTCTCACGTCTCAGTAGAGAGCAACACTCCATCTAAACTAGAATGTCCCCTAGCCGTGATTCTTTTACACAAAATACCTATTGAAACAACACCGCTAGCATTGGTTTAGCCACGGAAAGGATCACTAAATATAATTTGCTTTCTAAACAATTTAATTGGATTGAAAATCTGGATGCTTCATGGGAATAATATGTAAGAGTTCCAAAGGGCATGCTTCTAAAATTCACCTGCTCTGTTGACTTTAGGATGTCTGTGACTGCAAGTAGACACCAGCGAAGTGACTGAACTACAATTGCCATGTCATCCTTGAGTCAGGGCTTCCCTGATGTGTCCGTCTGGCCCACCAGGCTATGTTCTTCCAGAGAGAAGAGCAGAACCACCTGTTACAGAGAAGCGTGGTAGAGACACTATCATTTTCAGCATAGTCTCCAAGCTTTATTGCTGGCTCTCAGTATGGTTATGTAATCCCCATGCAAATGCCATCTTCCGTGTTTGGCACTTGCAATAAAATATTTAAGATATTTTATTCATCCTGCTTGAGAAACAGGTTTTGAGAAATCAGCTCTCCCCTTTCCGGAGAGCACAGCTCTGTGGAGAGGACATGTGAGTTCCTCCCGGCATGACTACAGTTCCTATTTTTAGCTGTGGCTTGGGCTATAAACTTGAAAGTTTTCGAGTGTTGTTTGCCATTTTGGAGCGTTGATTTTAAAACCAACTTAAAAGTTTGCCTGCTTGTTTGCTTTCTCTTCAGTGTGAATTTTTACTGTTCTTTTCCAAGACAGTTTGCACTTCGAGAATGACGCAATGAAGGCTACTTTGTCAGTCTGAATGATCAGAAAAAGAAAAGGCAAAGAGGAAAGACACCTGTTGTTGTCTGGGGGAAAGAGAGGCTCCATTTAGCTGTCTGACTGTCTGTATGTATATCTGTCCACCTGTCTGCCTACCTGCCTGCCTGCCTGCCTTTCTCCTTGCCTGTCTGCCTGCCTGCCTTGTCTGCCTGTCTGTTTATCTGCTTGTCTGTTTATCTGTCTGCCTGCATGCCCGTCTGTCTAACCTAGTACTGATCCAATCAATCATATACTTGCTGCCTAGCCTTATCTCTCTTCTGCTTTCTCAGTTTGTAAAATAAATTACTTCACATACAGAATAAACAGTTTTTATTAAAGGACTGGTAAGATGGTATGGTGGGTAAAGGCACTTGCTACCAAGCCTGATGACCTGAACTCAATCCCAGGGTCCCACATGATCTCTCTCTTACATTGTGACTCCTGTGTATTATCCTGACATCTACATGTTCATTGTGATGCACATACATAAAATGTTGACTGAGTTTTCTGTCCTGCCCAGTTCCAGCAATCGTTAAGTTCCAAAGAAATCACACAGAGGTCTACATTAGTTATAAACTGATTGGCCCATTAGTTTAGGCTTCTTATTAACTCTTATAGCTGAAATTAGCCCATTATTCTTGTCTATGCTAGCCATGTGGCTCGGTACCTTATTCAGCAAAGCAGTCACATCTTACTTCTTCTGTGTCTGGGTCACGACTGCAGACTAGGACTTCCTTCTTCCAGAATTCTCCTGTTCTCATTGACCCTACTCTACTTCCTGTCTGGTTGTCCTGCCTATATTTCCTGCCTGGCTACTTGCCAAATCAGTGTTTATTTAAAATATGATTGGCAGAATACAGACCAATGTCTCATACCAACAAAATGTAATTTAAAATTTTCTTATTATCAGTTGTGTGTATGTGTGCTTGTGTATGCATACACACATCCCCAGAGTACACACGTGGAGGTCAAAGGTCAACATTGTGGAGTTGTATTAAATTCAGGTCATTGGACTTGGGTTATTGGGTCACCGGGCCATCTCATTGACTCCAGTCTTTTACATTCTTCATTCTGGTCCTGGATTCTTCTAAAGGAAAGACAGGATAAATTATAACAAATCTGGAATGTTTTGAAGAACTCACAGGTTCAGAAGTAGAGGAAGAAATGGAAAATTGTAGCATTTTAGGAACTATGATTCAAGAAAGCTGCTAGGTCAGGTTGGGATCTCCATGGAGTGGATTCTTTAAGAAGGTTTTCTTTCATTTTCCCTCCTACTGATTATAATTTAACCAATCAGGGCAATTATTTGTTCTAATTCCTAACAAGGATTATACTTAAAATTTCAAAATAACTTTTGAAAGATGAAGTGGTCTGTAGTGTGAATTCTAACTAGTATAAGTAATAAAAACCTGGAGTCGGTTATTGGGGTAAATGCTGAAAGATCAGTAAAAGAATCAGCCTCTAGAGTTCTTACCTTTACAAAATCCTCAGATAGAAAAGCTCCTGTCTCGACGAATCTTCAGACTGAATGGGCAAGATCCTGTCTCTAAGATTCCTAAGACTGAATGGGTGAGATCCTGTATCCACCTCCCTAGTGCTGTAATTAAAGGCCTGTGCCTCCCAAGTTCTTGGATCAAAGGTGTGTGCCACCACTGCCCGGGTCTCTATGGTTGACAAGTGGTTAGCTCCACCCTCGGATCTTCAGGCAAGCTTTATTTGTTAGAACACAAACAAAATATCGGCACAGCTGTCAGTGTGGTAAGGTCAGCTAGCTTGACTTTTACAAAGTTCTACGTTTGACCAAGGAACTTTGAAAAATATTTTTCAATGTTTTTATAGTGGAAAATTAATGTACAGAAAAGTTGAAAGAATTATGTATTAGAGAGCCATGCATTTAGGTATAAGTTTTCTGTCATTGCTATAATTGTCACAAATTTGGTGGATTAGAAGACTACAAGCATATTATATTATAGTTATTGTGGTTGGGAATCAAAATGAGTCATCGTATCAGACTAAGGTGAAATTATGATCATGCTGTGTTTTCTGAAGTCCTGGGGAGGTCAATGGCTGCCTTTTTCTACATCTATGAGTTATTCACAAACTTAGTTCCCAGCCATGCCGGGTGTTCTCTGCTTCATTGACTATGTTGTCTCTTCTACCTCTGTCCTCCTTGGTTGTCTTTAAGGACCTGTGATTTATTGGACAAACCCTGATAAACTCCAGGATAATGGTCCTATTTCAAGGTTCTTATTTACATTTGCTAAGTGTTTTTTTAAATCATACAAGGTAATGTATTTACCGTGTCTAGGGGTAATTATGTGACATCTTTCAGGGCAAATTACCACCTGTATTTTAAATTTTCCATTTTGTTTTATCATGTATCTATATATCCATTCATGCCCATATCCACCCATCCATCTCTCTCTCTCTCTCTCTCTCTCTCTCTCTCTCTCTCTCTCTCTCTCTCTTTAGGTGCATTTCAAAATAAGTCAAACACAATTGTACATATTAGTATAGTCCCTCTACATCTAATTAACCTTTTGGGTTCTATTTGCTGTTATTTTAATATTTATATACACTTTAAATCAGCATGGAATGTGCTAGAAACAAATACGACATTTGAATAGAGTGTGTTTTTGTGATCCTCTTTCCTTCAATCTCCCTTATCTTCGTTCCCTCACCCACCCCTGTAGCTTCTTCTGACTCTTTCTCGTGTTCCATGTATCCTTTTGCCCATTCTCCATTCTCCCTCATCACCTAGTGTTATCCTCTCTTAGTCTCTGTTTCAAATCATTTTGTTTCTTGAGATGAATTTGCATAGAGTGAAATGCCCAATTCAGAAGCCTGTCATCCGGTGTTTCGGCAGACACATACCCCTCTGGAGTACAGACTTTGAGACGCATGCCTGACTCCTCTACAGTCTGATATTTCCCTTCTCCAATCCAAGTCTGATTTTTGTTGACTAGTGTTAATCTCTCTGAAATCCTTCCGGATGAGTTTAGTGTGTTTGAGCTTCATCTATGTGTGGTGTGTTTGAGCAGCTCTTCCCTTCCCATATTGAGTGCTATTGGAGGTCTCCATCATACAGTTTAAATTCAGTTGCTTAGTCACTGTCCCTGGAGCTGGGGCCATTTCCAAGGTTTGACTCTTTTGAGCAAATATGTTGCCAACATTTCTGTTCAATTCTTTGTGTGGTCTTGTGCTTTTGGATTTTTGTTGTTGTTGTTGAATAGGAATGGATAACACTTTATACAGTTTTTAAAAGTATAGAGATTGTTTCCCGGCGGTGGTAGCGTGCACCTTTAATCCCAGCACTCGGAAGGCAGAGGCAGGCAGATGTCTGTGAGTTTGAGGCCAACTTGGTCTACAAGAGCTAGTTCTAGGACAGGGTCCAAAGTTACAGAGAACCCCTATCTTGAAAAACCAAAAACCAAAACAAACAAACAAACAAACAAAAAGGCATGAAGATTATATTATACAATGCTGAACTTTTATACAGTGTATTTATATAGTTAAAACTGTGCTATTTAGAAAACTGTGAGGTCCTTGAAGACTTTGATCCACCCTTACTCTCTCCTCTTTGACTGTAGTTGCCGTAGTCATTGAGCCTATGTGTTAGAAATGCCACAGAATAAGACGTTATAATTTTTACATGAGTCACACATCTTAAATAAATAAGGGAATATGTTCTTCACCCAGATATTCACTGTTTAGATTTAATTTCTTCCTGTGGATTCAAGTGTCAATATATTGTTATTTCTTTTCAGTCTAAATCACGTCCTTTGATATTTCCTCCCCTTTTCATTCATTTATTATTTTATCTATTTATTAATCAGGGCTGGAGAATTCTTTTAATGTTTCTAGTTAAATAGATTCTCTTTGTTCTCATTTGTATAAAAAGGCGTTTATTTTCTCGTCATTCTTGCAGGATTTTGTTGTTGTTGTTGCTATACTGAGTTCTAACCAGTCAAATAAATAAAATTGGGGATGGTTCTGGAGAGATGGCCTGGTGATTTAAGGTGCTTACTGCTTTTTCAGAGGACTAGGGTTTAGTTCCCAGCCCCCACATGGTGGCTCACAACTTTCTGTAGCTCAAATTTCCAGAGGATCTGATGGAACACCCTCTTTAGGATACTGCACACGCATGATGTACTTGCATACATGAAAACAAAACACACATGCATAAAAAATAAAAGTAAATATAAGTCTTTAAAATTTTTTCTGTGTCTTTAAATATGCTATATCACTATTTTGGGCATCGTGTTTTCCTGGTCAGATGTCAGTGGTCACTCAGATTATCTCCCCTGGTGGGTATTATGTTGTTTTCCTCTGGCTGTAGGCATATTTTTTTTATCTTTGGTTTCAGCAGTTTGATCATTATGTGTCTACTCATGTATTTCTATTTATTTTTTGGATTAATTGAATCTGCAAAGTTAATGCCTTTATCCAAACTTAGGAACATTTAAAATAGAGCTCTACATGCTTTTCCACCTTGTTTTCTCTCTCCTTCCCAAGGGCACGTAGCTTGGACACCGCCTCTAGATCCTAGCCCTGCCCACCTTCCTTCTTCACTTCGGTCCTACCACCACATACCATATTTTAGACAACGTCTGAGGACCCAGAACTAAGAAACACTTGCACCCGTGTTTCTATCTGAAGATGTTAAGGATTAAACTAACGTTTGGGCTGCCAACAGAGAGAACTGCAGGCAAGGAACCATTGTTCTACCATTTAGAAGCTGCCTCCTGCATGAAAACCGCCTGGATGTTAGCATGAAACCTTCCTGACTTCTAACCAAAGGGCTTTTTCTGTGTTCTGTCCTTTTCTTCTCCCAGTAGCTCCAGAGAGGGTGTGGCTGGAATCTATTACATCCTGGCTGTTTACTGGAAGAACAGATTACTTCTTTAAGGTCTGTTTTTAAAGGAACATTCCATTCTAAAGGTCTAGGCCCCTCTTTCTCTGTCTGTACCACAACCAGCAGGAGTGCTTTCTGCTCAGTCAGTCTTTTCTTGGTCACTAAGCATGGCCCATGAGCAATCAGTTGAGTTTGGGGTAGTCCATGATGTTATTTTAGTTAACTAAATTACTCCAGCAGGGAGAAGATCTATCTGACATAAGAACAGAAAATTCATCATAGCTAGGCCTTTTATGTAGGGTGGAAAGTTGAGAGAGTATTAAGTTCAGATATTCTTCTAGTAAGAATAAACTTTGCAATTGAAAACTGGGAGAAAGAAAAATAGGCATTTTTATCATCATCATCATCTTCTTCTTCTTCATCACGACCACCACCATCACCATCATTTAAACACCATCCACATCACCCACCCCATCACCATCTCATCTTTTCTGAAAGGAGACTTCCTCACTTAGTACTTCTCCCAGAACACTGCTTCAATCTTCTCATTTAAAAGTTTTAAACAAGCACAACAAACAACCAACATTGATCTTATGAGTATAGAAGCTTTGCCTGCCTATACATCTGTGCACAGCATGTGTGCCCCGAGCCCCCAGAGACCAGATGGGAATGTCAGAACCCCTCAAACTGGAGTTAAAAGATAGTTGTGAGCCTCCATGTGGGTGCTGGGAACTGAACCCGGGTTCTCTGAAGGAGCAGTAAGTGCTCTTGATTGTTGAGCCGCCTCTTAAGCTCCAAGTTCTCCTGTCTTCTCTTTACTCATCTCCACTTCAGGGTGGGTATGCCTTGGAAAGAGATCCAGTAACCGATGAGCAAGCCACTCCTGCCAAACTCCTACCTCACAAAATAGCCACATTAATAGTTTAGGGTTAGCACTGAGACGTAATTTGTTTTATATAAGGTTCTCTGGTGCTCCCTAAAATACCAAATTCCCCTGGTGCCTTTAAAATGAGAATCACATTACAAAAACCCCATTTAACAGGAACTTTGGAGACATACAAGGTATGATTGTAAAAGATTATGGCTGATTTGAAGAAAAAGTCCAAATCTTGTAAATTCAAAGGGGTGGTATGTTCCCTTTAACAAAATGAGTGCGTGGGGCTTCACACTTACCTCACCCAAGGTGAGGATGACAGTGTGTCTGTCCCAAGCGTGTTGCTGGAGGCTTGGACGAGACGTGTAAGAAGAGAGCATGGGTGTGGTGAATGTTTGCAGAATAGTAGCTTTTGTCTTCAATTCTAAGGAGGCTGGAGTCACGCAAATCCTAGAGCCTGAAACCTGATCCCCATGTCTCAATGATTCATCTTTGGTCTGTGGGGTAAAGGTTGAACCGTGCACAATAAAGTGACTGAAGGAAAGATTGTGTGTGTGTGTGTGTGTGTGTGTGTGTGTGTTGAGTGTGCATGTGTAAAGTGAACATGTAGTTTGTATATAGTTTGTCCACACCCAAATTCATGTTGAGCCTTACTTCTTAATTTCTCAATGGGGCTGACAGTGTTGAAAGGTGGGATTTAATGGTAGCTGTTTGGATCACATGATCTAAGCCAGTGATTTTTCAACATGTGGGTTGCGACCCCTTTGGGGGTTGCGTATCAGATGTTTACATTATAATTAACAACAGTAGCAAAACTGCAGTTATGAAGTAGCAATGAAATAATGTTATGGTTGGGGGTCACCACAACATGAGGAACTGTGTTAAAGGGTCACAGCATTAGGAAGGTTGAGAACCACTGAATGTCACTGCCTCTCTCCAGTGAGTTCTTCATTTACCCAGAGTTAGATTAGCTACCCAAAGGTAGATTGCTGTAAGAAAGTCAAGGCCATCTTTCATGTTCTTTCTCTTGTGCTTTTTTTCTGCTTGTCCTTCTGCCTTCTTCTGTGAATTGAAGTCATACAATGCCAATACCATCATTAGGGACATATCTTTGGATTGTCTAGTCTCTGGAACTGTGAGGCCAAATAAGCTTCTTTCCTTTATAAATCACCTAGTCTCATGTTTTCTGATATATATACGATCTGCACCACAGTGTGTTCAGAGTGTGGGAAGGGAGAAGTTCTATGTGTCTGTGACAGGGGAAATGGCAACAGTGGGCACTGGTCCCCAGTCTTTGTTGTATATTCAGGTATCCAGTGAACTTTAGATAATTTTGATCTGCAGTTACACCTCGTGACAGTCACTTCAGAACCTGTAGAGGAGGCACCAGAGGTTTCTAGAGCCTCAGTGATACCATCTTGCAGATAACCCTGAGAAATGAAACTTGGGTCCTCGTCCTCGGTCCTCGGTTCTGTATATGTGCCAGATCACATGGGACATTCTTGACCTTCAGTGTCTGGATCTTGCCCTTCAGAGGTTCTGCTGAGATTATCTGGGGTGGAGCCTGAGTGTGGCACCCCTTTCTCTTGCTTATACTCTCTAGTTGTCTGGGAATGAGCTGACCTTCGGAACCTAGCTGGTGAAGTAGGTGAGAGGGCAGCCATGTAAATCGTGAGAGCGGCTGCTTACGGGAGAGGGCACTGTGTAGACTCCTGTGGGAACACGGGCCCAGTGCCACAGACTCTGCTATTTTTCAAATGACACAGGGAGTTTGGGTGTTTATGTGGAAACTTCTAAAATTTTCATCCTAATAAAATATATGTAACATGGATTCATCATTTTGACCATTTCGAAGTATGTCAATGTTATTGTGTCTTTACCATCTGTCTCTAGTTTTTTCATCTTTCTCAACTGAAATTCTGCGTTCATTAAACATTAATTTTTGGGCTGGAGAGATGGCTCAGTGGTTAAGAGCACTGACTGCTCTTCTAGAGGTCCTGAGTTCAATTCCCAGCAACCACATGGTGGCTCACAGCCATCTATAATGAGACCTGGCACCCACTTCTGGCATGCGGGCACACATGGAAGGAATGCTGTACACATAATAAATAAATAAATCTTAAAAAAAAACAAACAACAACAAAAAAAACATTAATTTTCCATTCTTGCTCCCCTGTAGCTCACAGCTTCCAGTGTCTGCTGCCTCTGCATTTGAACCCTCAGGGATCTAATGGACGTGCAATCTTACCATATTTCCATCTTATCACTGGCTTCATGCACTCTCTCTTTTAAAGCTCATCCACGCTGTGGAAAGCATGAGAATTCTCATCCTTTTAAAGGACGAGTAGTATTCCACTGTGTCCACAGACCATATTTTGTTTTTGAATGTATCTGCAAATTCCTTTCGTTGAATGGTTCATAAGCCCGGGTTACTTTTCTTGATGTCTAAGTTTCCTTGCCTGCAACCCGAGGAGATTGGATCAAGCCATCCTTGATTCTGTTCATGCAAACAGTTCATGAGATAGGAGTACATATGATTCTGATTTGTACTCCAATGATTGTGGTTCTTTATGTTTTTTTCAGTAGGTTTTATGAATTTTGTACAATGTATTTGGCCAAATTCATCTCTTCCCCAGTTCTTTCAATATCTACTGCCCCTTCCCTATCCACCCAACTTTGTGTCTTCCTTTTATTGTATTTTTTAATGATTTATTTATTTTTATTTTTGTACATTGGTGTAGCATGATGGGCTTGCTTGTTAGGGTTTCTGTCCTGCCCGGTTCCTGCAGCCATTTAGCCCCCCAAAAAATCACACAGAGAGTATCCATAAGTTACAAACTGATTGGCCCATTAGCTCAGGCTTCTTATTAGCTCTTGTAGCTTATATTAACCCATTATCCTTATCTATGTTAGCCACACGGCTCAGTACCTTTTTCAGTGGGGCAGGTCACATCCTGCTTCTTCGGTGGTCTGGGGAGGAGTGCCGAGGGAGCTTCCTACTTCCCAGAATTCTCTTATTCTCCTTGCTCTGCCTCTACTTCCTGTCTGGTTGTCCCACCTATACATCCTGGCTAATGGCCAATCAGCGTTTATTTAAATCATGATTGACAGAATACAGACAATTCTCCCGCACCACCTTGGTGTTTTGCCTGCATATATGTATGTGTAATGGTGACGTATTCCCTGAATTAGAGTTACACACAGACCACCTAACAAGTCTAATTCTCACTGTGGTTCTTATTTTGTGTGTGTGTGTGTGT